>JAGDQP010038525.1:0-18132 GCA_022664845.1 Lepisma saccharinum
CGTCCATCATTTCTTCCTAGTTTTGGAATTTTCATTTGGGATGCAATACTTTCCTGATATAGATTAATAGTATCACCAACATTTGCTAACATCTTACAATATATAAGAATAAAATATTAAATCACTCAAACACGCACGCTGACTTTTTCATTAAACACAAAATAATACATTTTTCTAATGAGAAGATTGTTTAGAATGTGATTATATTATCGTTAATTATGAATTTAAATATTTTTTATTGTTATATTATTAATATTTTTAAATTTATATTGTTATAAATAAACTACATAAATTTATTCATGATGAAAACACAACAATAGAAATCATAAAATTTAAATACTAAAAATGCATTTTAACGTAAACATCGTTTACTACATCGATTCTTAAGTGATTGAACGATTCTATAGAGCCGGAATCAAAATAAAGTAACGTGATTCGTTCAAATGAACTGAAGTGAGTATAATGGAAGTGTTCCAACTATTTAATACTGTACTTATGAAGTAGGTCCATCACTATGGTCCATTTTTAAAAAATACCTCAATCGTTTCTGCACTATTGTGCACGCAGTCCCAGACTTTGTGCATAATTAGCTCGGGAGCTACAGCACATTAATTACACCTATGCTAAGTAAATTACAGCATCCTCACAAACGCAAATTTTGTTAAAAAACATCTCAATCATTTGTGCATTAATTGTGCACCATTGTGTACCATTGTGCACCATTGTGTACGCACTCCCAGCCTCTGTGCACAATTACCGCGGGAGCTACAGCACATTAACTACACCTATGCTAAGTCAATGACAGCATTCCTTAAAACGCTAATATGGTTAAACACCATCTCAATCCTTTGTGCATCATTTGTGCCCGCACTCTCAGCGTTTCTGCACAATTAGCTCGGGAGCTAAACCATATTATTTATAGGGATGCTAAGTTAACGACAGTATCCCTACAAACGCAAATTTGGTTAAAAAAACATATTAAACTTTTGTGTTCCGTTTAAAAATTCGAAATCGTTGAAAAGGTTTTGAAGATTAATTTACAATCAATAACTAGTTTCTCTATAGCGCTCATATAAGGCGAGATTTGAATTTTTGAAAATCAAAAGCACTTCGAGATCTACCTCAGCCTGTAGGCCTGCCGAAAGGGATTTTTTTTATTCATTTCCATTAAATATAAGGGTGAAATAATTTAATTTGTACAAAAAGCTCAATATACTTTCCAGTGAGGCAATAATTAACCTGTAGCTACGGCTTTATTTTTCTTTAAAAAAGGGGAAATTCATTTTTCTCGGGAAAAAACAAACTTGAGCTTTGGCCCCCCCTTCCAACACACCCACCCGCCCACAAGCGTCAAGTTGACAGAAGAAAGAAACATAAACCAATGAATCCATTTGCGTTTGTCAATTACGTCATGAAAAAAGACTTCTCTTTTTCGTTCCAATTTTTAAAAGGAAGTTATTGCTCCGTTTAAACCTCTACGATCAGACTGGATAGTGTAGCTTATATATATATATATATATCTGTGTATCTTCAAGTACAATAGTAGAAAGTAGTTTTGACTTTAAAAAATCGTGTTTTCTCTGATGTAGTTTTGCCCATCAGAGTAGACGATTTTACAAAGCGCCATATTAATTCCCTTGAAGGTACGATGAAGTTGGCCGCAGCCCCAAGACAAGAGGAAATTGATACAGATGTAGACGATTTTCATGCAGAGGAAAGAGAAGAGGAATCGCAAAATAAATCTACAGCTACTCCAAGACAAGAGGAAATTGATACAGATGTAGATGTTTTTAAAACAGAGGAAAGGGAAACAATCGCAAACTAAATCTACCGCTGCTCCAAGACATAAGAAATTTGATAATCACATAGATGCTTTTCATAAAGACAAAAGAAAGCAGGAATCGCAAACTAAACCTACTATAATTTCTCAACAACCAGGAAAACAGTGTCCAGCATGTACAAATAATGATTTCCCCACAGGCGCTCATAAATGTGCACTATGAACTGTAGCAGTTCACTTGCTGACAAGATGCTCTATATCTCTACCTGGAAGAACAAATGATACTGAAGGATATGGTGAGGCTAGAAACTGCCTTTCATGTTACCAATAAACAAAAAATATTACAGAAAATATCCTGCTAAAGAAAAAGAAAATATATATTTCAAATTAAAAACATATAGCAAACGAACAGGAAGATAACCGTAATTATCATGGCTTAGAAACGTGTGAAGACAATGCTGTAGAAAATTGGAGAGGAAATGTAAAAGGAAACCAATTTAGTAAATCCTACTTAAAGCCATAAGCTGAGTGGAAATTTGTAGATCTTTCTAAAACTAGCAAATCCATATCAATAGGGATATTGAAAAATAGACATCGATCCGAACTGAAATCTATAATAATACAAGGAAAGAAGTTTGTATTAACAAACGCTTATACATTCGACTCGATCATACAAATATTGTGTACACCATATATAGATAGTTCAGAATACAACGAATTTATAGAGTAAAATGCAAATATCAATGTATTTAAGTTAGTGAAAACGATATGCAAGAAAGGAGTAACTTCAGCAGCTTACCTCCAAAGGGTTAGAATTTAAAAAAGAATGTTCTTCCCATAACTCAGTTACCAAGCGTAGTCTGTTTAATATCAGTAGAATACACACCAGCAGGGTTAATTTCAAAAGTTTTACCTAACTACCCATCAGTAGAACACACGACCTGTTCAAATAAACAGTGCTCCCGAAATAAAAAATTTCAGAGGATCCTAATATCTTTACCTTTTCAGAATAAGGATTTGTCTCATCTTCAAGAAACACTTACTGCATTCATCCTAAATGAACCTTTTAGTAGAAAGCACAATTTTTGACAACAAGATCATGGGCAGTTAACATGTGAATACAAACCATCAATACATCAACTATTTCTTGAGTTAATTATATATGATGATAACCCAAAGGATGACAATGAAGTTCCAAAATTGACAGTTGCTGCAAAAGATATTCCTAGAAGCTTAAAAATAAAAAAGTTTGCACTGTGTTTTACGAGGTGTTGTTAGTGTTTCAGGATCTGGTACCGGAATAGGACACAGTATTGCTCTATGTCGAAGCGATCAACATAAGTGGGAAGTTTACGATGATTTACTGAATAAGATATATGTTGTTATCGAGAATGTAAATGTAATTGGTGATCTGCTTCTATATACAGTAGAAACACATGAAAATATCTAAAGTTGATTGCTTGGCAAAACAAAATTTTAATAGCAGACGAGTTCAAGAATTACTAAATATCCGTCGATAGCGAGAGATACATTTGAATTGCATTATGCATTAAATACGTTGTTAAATACAGCTATTGACGCTGTATTCCAAGTCGCAGATAAAAGTAATGACAGCAATTTAAATTATCTTTGCCCAAAACTTGATCTCTTCAGATAACTTGTTATTACAGAGAGCTATTCATTTCAGATTAAATAATTATTTCTTTTTACGTTTTGTCAGAAGCAATTACATCTAAGCTACATATTTCAATTGTAGTGCCAATGCAAATTTTGGCCTGTACGTAGATGCAACAAAGAAAACAGAATTTACCGAAACATTCATTCCAGGTATATTTACATACCAATACCTTGAATTCATGATTTTAAAAAAATGTTTAACAGCTCATCTCTCTCGTATTCTAAATGTTACCGTATCTACAATAAGGATTTATACTTTTGTAAATATGTTTCATCTTTAAGTACTGAATTCATTCTGTGTGACCATTTTTAAAGAATTTAGTGTTAAAAAGAGCAGTGAAAAATTTCATCGTGGATATAAGTATATTGAGTCCTTGTATCCATAGTTAATTTAATTAAACCAGACAGACAAGGCTATTACACTTAACTCTGTTTTAAAAGGACACAGCAAGCGTTACAGTTTCAATGTTCTAACAACATATTCCTCAGACGAAACACCAATCAACACTAACAATTCATTACAAGCACCAAAAGGTCAAGATATCCGTTATCCTCCAGTCACGTTCCAAAATTCGTTTGCTTTCCAAAACTTAACAAAATTTAACCAATCACAGTCCTTCTCTCACAGGCCACACACCCTAGTCAACTAGACCTCTATAACAAGCTTAACAGCCGGTTTTAATTAAACTACTATTAAACAAACGAACTTTCAGGAATGGTAGGAAATACATGTAAATCGATGGGATTTTATTAGCAAACTATCTTCTATGAATAGTAAAAGGTATATGTGACTTAGAGGTATTTCAGCAATCAAGTTATCATTTATGTATCGTAAGAATTACATTTGAATTAAATTAAGCAAAGGGTCTTTCATGAATAGTAAGAATAACATGTCAATCAAAGGAATTTTATAAGCAAACTACCTTTTATCAATGGTAGGATGTATTTGTGAACTAAAGTGACACTATTAAACAATCTTTTATGAATATAAATGCAATGTGAATTCTAAAGATACTACTAAACAAACAATATTTGAAGAATATTAAGAACTACGTGTGAACAAAACGGATTATATCAGCAAACTATTCTATATGAATGGTAGAAAGTACATGTGGATGAAGATAATTTTAGTAAGTAAACTATATTCTATAAAATAGTGAGTATTACATGCGAATTAGAGTTATTAAACTAACAATCTATTAAGAAACGCAAGAATTTCATATGTATCATAAGGATTTTATTAACTAAATATCCTTCATCAACGACAAGAAATGCATGTGAATGAAAGTGATCTTATTTAACAAGCTATCGCGTATGACTAATAAAAAATCAATTTGGATTAATGTGATAATAATAAACAAACTATATCTTAATGATCGTTAGAAGTACGAGGGGGTATCCTAAAGTTTTAATAATTACCCGGAAGTTATTGAGCTATGTGTATGAAATTTTGCCGGTGTATTTAGTGGTCCTTATGTGCATTACAGGGGAAAACTGAACTCTTTGTGTCCTTTCGTTTCTTTGCACGTTGTATTAGATGTCAGTAATCTGTACGATGGAGAAAATTGAAACACGCAGCGAGATAAAGTTCCTGGATTTGAAGTTGAACCGTGCCCGGCAAGCTCATGATGAAATGATGGCTGTTTATGGGAATGATAACCCGTCATAAGACACTGGTGTGAGGTAGACAAGGAATTTTCAAACTGGCCGCATGTCCCTCACAGACGATCCAAGAATTGGAAGACCATCACTCACGGACGATTCTACCACAGTAAAGAAGGCAGATTACTTTATCCTATTAGACCGGCGAGCAACAATCCAAATAATCATGAATGAGACTGATCTTAGTTACAGCAGTGTATGAAAAATTATTTACGACCAGCTACTCATGTGTAGGGTGACTGCACGGTGTGTTCACCAAAGGTGTTGTTTCCATACGGACAATGCACCAGCGTAGTGAAGTTGCGGTTGAGAAATCAAGGTACTATGACATTGAAATCTTGCAGTATTTTCTCTCTTCTCCCGGTCTCCTCATAAGTAGCGTTTTGTTGTTCTCAGACATGAAAAATGCATTGCGGGTTCGGCGATTTAACGATAAAATGACGTCATTCAGCTAGTGGGACAGTGGTTCAACGCACTCTAGTCTTCTACAATGACGACCTAGAAAGGACACAAAGAATTCAGTTTTCCCCTGTAATGCAAATAAGGACCACTAAATACACCGGCAAAATTTCATACACATAGCTCAATAACTTCCGGGTGATAATTAAAACTTTAGGATACCCACTCGTCCATATGAATCAAAGGATTGTTTTTTAGGAAAATATTTTTGGAATGGTAAGAAATACATGTGAATGAAAGTATTTTTTTGTAAATCTATATTTTATGAATGATAAACATTAAGTGTGTATTCAAGTTTTATTTATATACAAGCAATGTTTCAAGAATAGTACGAGTTACATGTGAATCCAATTAGTACTATTTTCCATTGTACATATGAAATGTAGCTTCGATCAAATAATGTATGTGCTTTAATAAAATATTAATGTCAAATATCATCCATGTTTAATCATTTCAAATAATAAAGGATATAAGAAATCATTTAAATGAACTATACAGTATGCAATCGTTTATTATACTGATACGTATTCCGTGCTCAAATTTTAAATATTCTGTCGCTGATACATATTCTGCTGTGCTATTCGAAGTTGAAGGCCGTAGTTCCAGATGCGACTAATGCAACTAACTCACAGTTCATAAGGATTGATACGAATACTATTTCCTCGTAACTATCTGACAGGTAGAGATGAGATAAAAGTTCTTTTTGTTACCCCTAAAATAAATTCTAGTTCTTTTAACCTCCTCAGTGGCAAATTTACGTTTTCTTTATACGCTCCTTAAAGCAAAATGTACAGTATACTGTACGTACTGTGAAGTTGCGTCCTCGACAAATATTGAACTACTATCAGGACAATTAATTGTACTGTCTGTGCTTGACGAAAATTATGCTTCCCTTGTATGTTTTAAAACTGTTATTATTGAGTGCTAAAATAAAGTTGCTCGTTTGTATATTGTATAAGTCGAATATTGGTAGTAATATGCCAATAACTCTCATAGTATTTCTCTTTGAGTAAAATTCATTTGAGAAGAACCATGTACATTATACTGTACATTTTACCTTATTGCCTTGAAAAATTTCTACTTAGTGCAGCGTATTTTTTGTTGGATTCTGCATGCAATGCAGGTAAAAGTGTATAGCATAACTCTTTGTGTAGCGGATATTGTTTCCTTCTTTGAAAGTAGATACATATCTAACATTGAACATCTAAGTGACAATAAGGATTTTATAGCAAACATAAATGAGCCATTCAGTTATATGTCGGATAATGTCAGTTCTAGTTGGAAAGAGGGTTTATCGATTCATATGGATCTGAAAGTTACAATGTATCATCTGACAAACGAGTTTAGAGCCGGCTGGTTGGCCGAGCGGTCTGCCATCGGCTCGAATGTCCTGGGTTCTAGTCCTGGCAGGGGCATGGGTGTGAAGTTTAACAGCTGAAGTCGAATCGTGATGGACTGAAATCCAAAGTTACTAGACTGGCTCATATAAAAATAAAGTTTACCAAAGTTTTAACCTGGTTTACAGCTCGTTCTACCTACTGTAGATTCAATCTCACCATCTGTCTTGGCAACTCATGAATCTGATGGATTAAACCACAGATATGAGCTCAGAAAGTTCGTTCCTGTAAAATTTGTTGAAATGGACTTGACCCGATATAGGCAACTGAGCGGCTCAAATATAAATGTCAGTAAAACGGAAAATGTACTTTTTGGCGATGCTGTGGTCTAAGAACCTTTACCATCAAAAGCGGAAATTTATTCATAAAGTAATAAAGGTAAAGCTATCCCCTGTGCGTGAACGGCCTATGGGGCATGCGGAGGTAGCGGTCCACATACTCTCGACCTAAAGTACAAAGTGAGATGAGGTGATCAGTCCCGCACTAAACCGCCTTTACCTTCCCAAGGTGCCCAGGAAAACTAAGGACACTCTGGTTATCTGGTACTCAGTTTGATAAGAGGCTGAGTGCACCTCAAAACGGGAAGTATGGGAACACTGCGAGAAAAGCCTCCAGTGTCCTGGCCGGATGAAAAATAGTAAGAAAATTGGCCTCAATGGGATTTGAACTTCCTTTCTTACGGCCACTATCCAACACCTTGTCACTAAGCCAGCCGACCAACTGCGAGAATACTCCTTCGAAATGGATTCTTTCGTCTAGCCAGGTACTTGGAAAACCTTCTGAAATATTTCTTGTATATCTTACTACTGACATCTACTGGTACCACTTTGCACCGAGAAAATTCTTCAGGGTTTCTGTTGGCTTTTTCTAGCTAAATGAAATAAATTTCACAGTGCTTTTTCTTCTATTGATGACCCCCGCGGTAAAAAAGTAGGATACAAATTAGACTAGTACACAAAATTTGAAACAAACTAAAACGATGAGAAACCGCTCTGTAGTAGTACTACCGAGCAAATTGAGCAGAAATTAGTTTTGCGTATACAAATGCAGAAAAAATGATTAACATGTTGCTGAGTCCTCACAAGCAATTGTTTAAAGCTCCGGAGTGTATAAAGGCTGAGAGTGCGTGCAAAATCGTTCTATAATTAGCATAAGTATAATTTATATCCTGTAGCTCCAGAGCTAATTGTGCACAAACATTGGGAGTGCGTGCACAATCTTGCAAAAACGATGCACAAAATATTGAGATGGTTTTTAACGAAATTTGCGTTTGTAGAGATGCTTGCTGTCATTTACTTAGCATAGGTGTATTTAATGTGCTGAAGCTCCCGAGCTAATTGTGCACAAACTCTGGGAGTACGTGCACAAAGGTGCACGAAAGATGCACAAAAGTATGAGATGGTTTTTAACCAAATTTGCGTTTGTAGTGATGCTGTCGTTAGCTTAGTATCCCTATAAATAACATGCTTTAGCTCCCGAGCTAATTGTGCACAAACGCTGGGAGTGCTTGCACAATCGTGCACATCCGATGCACAAAAAATTGAGATGGTTTTAAACCAAATTTGAGTTTGTAGAGATGCTAAGTTAGTGGACCTTTATGAAGTGAGTGTAGTATTAATTAACTTAGTCATACAAGAATAACGAATATCGGCATTGGAAGATCAAACACTGTAGGGAATTTGTAAGGCTTTCATTAACTACTGCAAAAAATCAGTCAACTACTTTTGATAGACATCACTTATTCAGAGTTTATATACCACTGTGTGAAGTGCCTTTAGGTCTCGTAAATTAGAATAAGAACTGTCTTTGTAGCGAATTAATCATTTTCCAAGACATCGAATTTTACACTGATAAGCAGTCTTGTTGCGAAAGGATAGTTTTCCTACATACTCGTCAATGCAGTCGTCACTGTTGTTTAGATGGAAGAAATTACCACATTTTTGACAAGATAAATAAGTTTTTAGCAGGTCAATGTCGAAGAAAGATAAAAGAAGTATATTTTCAATTGTTGATAACATAAAAATCCCAGAGTTGGAATACTATATGAACATTTACATTCTCCTTTCCTTAGGCCCTTTTTATGCACGGTGATTCTGTCGCGCGACAAAGAATTTGGCTGCCGCGCTGCTTCGTTTGTACCTCTTTATGCACGTACGACTTGTCGCGTGAGTTAGTGAACTAGGAAAAGTAAGGAAGTGTGTTGATACAGTGTTGCCAGTGCTTTTTATTTTTTTGCATTCGAGAGTAATTGTATTCATGTGTTGTGAAAGAATAAAACATTCAATATTTAATTCTCTCTGAAATAAAGTCATAGTAAAACAATCACCTTTCTGTATATGTGGTCGGGAAAATATGAGACTGTCAAATATATTTTCGAAAACTGTAAAAGAATATAAACAAAACAGAGAATTCTTTATCAAAAACTATACCGTACTGAATTGGAGAAACTAATATCACTGACAAACTTAATATTCAGTCCTCAGACTACGAGCACGTATTTAATGAATGAGTAGTGATGAATTCACACACTTATAACCCCAGGGATATGTGTTCTTTGAGGAGGAACTAGTTTTCAAGGACATTATTATTTACTTTTTAAGACGTAATATATGGGGTAACAATGAACTAGGAATTTTGTGTATCCTGGTACTGAATCAAATTACACTTCGAGCCAGTGACCTCTATCTACAATTAATACCGGACTGACTGCTGCCATTGATTTTATGAATGTATGAAGCCAGGACATTTAATCTCGTTTGTCCACTTCCACTCTAAACCAATATGATCAATTTTTCTGTTCTAACTCAGTACTTTACACTTGATATCGCTATGTGGCCCGTTTTACAGTTATTTCTTAATTCTTCCAAAAACGTAAATATTCTTTGCAGTATTTTCTATTACATGCAGAGTACTGGATACCATTATATGAGTAACTTCGGAATTAAGACTTAAATAATAAAACAGGCCGCACAGCGATAAGAATCATAAAATAATGAGTTAGAAGAGAAAATTTCGCCCATATTGGTTTAGATTGGAAGTGGACAAACGAAATTAAAAATTTGCTCTGGTGTCTAACTCTCGACCCTAAACCGTCACTCCAGTATCGTTACCTATAGCTCTATGCTTCGTGCAAATAATTCAAAATGAAGAGACTGTTTTGTAAATATCTCACTGAATCAATTTGGAATGCATGTATAGAGGAAGTTTTTACTAAACAAGAAATATATATATTTCGTTTATATCTTAAACATATTTACAATATTTTGATCTTGCCCATGATAGAATCGTATGGCGAACGTTTGTTACAGCGGCGATGAACTTATGAGTTCCGTAAACCATAGAGTAAGTAAGTAATGTACAGCATGCACCAAAAAGAAACTTGTCATCCTGTTACGAAGGCCATCGATCTTGTTCTGTCGTTATGTAACCAAAAAATGTCTAATTTGTTTTAGTGAGCAAAGATCCATTGTGAAGGACATGATGCGTGATGGAGACCTACCAGATTTCGATAAGAATTTAAACGTGGAATTCCACGTTTGCCCGCTCTCAGTAGGTTGCACAGCAGGGTGATAACCATCAAGTTAAACAGGACCCAGTAAACTGTGGCATTTGTGCTGTGGAAATAGGTAGAATGGCATTGTAGGAATGCCTAACGTTCCAGGTGATTGAAAATTCTGATAAAGTCAGAGATCGCTGAAGCATGAGATTTAAATTGTCATTAACCGGACACAGTCGATGGCCACCATTAGAAGGAACTTCAGGTAGCAAAGGGATATAAGTTTCTATTGTAACATTGAGAACGGAGATCTAGCACCTCCAATATTCAGGCAGAGTAGCTGCATATATGCCCATTATCACGTAGACCAATAAAGCGCGGTGGCTCAAGCTTTGTTTGGACCATCACAACTGCTCTCTAAAGCAGTGGAAATTGATTTTGTGGAGTATCTAGTCCATGTTCACTCTGTTTCGGTCGTAATAAAGGGCAAAAGCAGGAAAGATCTACAAGATAAATCAAATCGTATTATTGGAAGAATGACATCGTGGTGCGAGAACAATAAATTATTAATATCAGCAGAAAAAACGAAATATGTAATATTTAAGGGTAAACTGAATTTCAATAGGGGAGCAATAATGAGGATAGAAGGGAAAACAATTAAAAGAGAAAAAGAGATAAAATATCTAGGTATGCTACTCGATGAAAAGTTAAATTTTAGATCCTATGTGACTACAATAAAAAATAAAGCTATTAAAATATCACATAAAATTGTAAATATCGCTAACAACGACTATAGAATAGAATTAAATATAATACGAATGTACCACGATGTCATAATTCGCTCCGTTGTTGGATATGCCGCCAGCGCCTAATGCCACCGGTTGGATGATATAAGACAAATACAAATTATCAACAGATCTAAAAGACAAATCTTACTCCGTCTTACAGAAGCCTATAGAACCACTCCGGTAGAGGCACTTCAGGTGGCGACGGGTACCATGTCCATGCATCTTGAAATTAAAAGGATAGGAGCCCCATACTGGTTAAAGAAAGAAAGAGGGGATAAAATTATGGACATCTTACATCAGGCAGCAGAAAGTAAGGGAGATATTCAAGAAATACTGACCAATGCGTGGGAAAGATTCTGTAATGAAACATCTAAGGCTGGAAGAGTGTTCAGCATGTTTCTGGACGTGGCAGAAAGGGCAAACATGAACCTAGAACTGGAAGGAAGTCTACTGCATTTCGTTACCGATCATGGGGCCCTACCGTCAGAGACTGAAGGATTTAAAACTAGTTGAAGATAATATGTGCCGCGTCTGCGGGGTGATTGCTTCCCCGGACCACGTGGCCCTCAGATGTAGAGAAATAGAAGAACTGGTTAGAGACCAAAGAGCCCTCCTGGGGGAGAGACCCGTCACAGAGGTTTTGAGAAGACCAGAACTGGTGACGGTTCTCCGGGATTACATCTAGTGTTACATCTAGTGAAACATGACCGGACTGTGCAGGCAAACAGGCATGCGCGATCGGGTTAATCGCGACAACTGCGATGGCAAAGAAACTGAAAGTACACACTCCAACGCCCTAATGGTGAAAATCAAGTAAAATATGCTATAATAGGAAAACGTCTGTTACTAAAAGTAATAACTAATATATCGAGAAAGAAAATAACTACCTTCAAGAAAAATGAAAACATCAGCATCGATGAGATGTTGCTGGAACTCCAAAAACAAAGAGTGCCTCGCCTAGAACTTCGATGAGAGACACTCGATTAGTGTGAAAGTGTAAGTGTGTATATGGTGGAGGGAACCAAGTTTGACGATAGTGTTCTATTTAATGGAACAAACAACGTACTAACAAACAGACTAAAAGTTGCGGAAACCGCAACTAAAGGTCAAACAATGTTTCTAATATCCTCGTGTGAATGTGTGCGAGTGAATTTGTTTAAATGAAGAAAATGAGGAGCAGAGAAGAATGAAGAGGAAAGGAGAGTGCATTGAACTACCAGGAAGCAAGACTTTCCAAAAGAAAGAAAGAAACCATAATCTTATCTTCATCTGCCCCCAATGGCTCAATAATTTGAACGAAGAAGAAGAACAAGAAAGAATAAGAAGGAAGACCAATTCTGTGACGAGAGAAGGATGCAGCCCAGAGGGAAGACAGAATACACAAGGAATTCAGAACCTAACCTTTTTTTATTCTAATCTCGTTACAGGGGAAGCAGAAGAAGAAGAAGAAGAAACCAAACTTAAGTTTATGTTGTGTTGTCCTGTTCTTTGTCCTGCCTGTGTCTTTATGTGCTGTATGTGTTTTGTATAAACAGAAAACAAAGTAGGTAGGCCCCTCCCATGTAAATGTTCCATCAGATTTGGAACATAGACCAGGATAACATTCTAGATGCCTGGTCATAAGTCCATCCCGCAACACCAGCTGTCTCAACAGGTGGTTCATAGGAGATTCTTGGAATCCCGGAATTCCGGTAATCCAACAATCTCTAGGGACAAGCCTGCCACAGGCTGAGAAGTACAAATATATGCGCGATGCACGTCCTTGCACGTCCACAACTCAACCTGTGCAATGGATGCAAAGAGGCAGGATTGGTAAGGCGGGCCCCCAAATAATAATAATAAGAAAAAACTTTCGGTCTGACACAGAGTGTATGGATATAGTGGCTCCCCAGGAAACGCCTCCTACCAGAGTCCTTATTGCAGTAGTGCACACTAGGAAATTTGGTAGTGGTGACTAGGGTGTTTCAAGTACTACAGTTCGGGACTATTGGTGGTTGTCCATGGTAGCAGAGAAGCTGAATCGTACTGTAAAATTTTGTACAATGAAATGCTTACATCACTGTGGCTCTTTTTATGAAATGGCCCGCTGTTACTTCCATAACAATAATGTCAGGTGTCATGTTGCTGTTACTACTATGGAATTGTATCAAGAAAATTTATCAAGCTTCGATTGACCTGCCCAGAGCTCCGATCTCAATCCTGTTGAGCATTGCGACGAGTTGAACACGAGGAGTTTGGTTTCGGGAGATGTGACCAACTTCGATTGCCCGCCTGTTTGAGATTTGAGATACATGTGATATAGATAAAAATTGCAAACTGTAAAAAGTAAATTCAAATCTGAGGGGGAGGGGGAATTCCCACGAGCCAGCCCCTGGAATGTATCTTGAGTTCTTCGGGGGTTCGTTACTTAAAAATTCCTGCTCTAATAAATGTCCAGTTTCAAGAAATGCTACGAGTAGGCTAATTAGCATTATAAATCTACGACAGTGCAAGTGGTCCAAACGTATTTCACTCGGGTCCATCATATGACTTGCTAGCAACGACTAGTGACTTAGTCTTGCGTGCGCTAAACTTACCTTGTTTCTTTTTTAAAAAATAAAAAATAAATATAGAGTGAAATGTGTTCCATTTCGCCATTTGCCTCGTGTGACTATAGAAACCCATGGAAAAATCCATTGACAAGTTTCGTCTGGGTTTTGCACATTCTGTATTATAAAGAAGTTATGCTATATCGTGAAAGTTATTACAATTCAATAACTATTTCTGTCCATCTTTTAAAATATGCACCAGTAATAACATAGAAAGGCCGTAGTTTAGTTGGTAGAGTGTTGGCTTCTCACGCGGAAGGTGTTTGAGTTCGATACCAGAAGACCCCTATTCTGACTGAGGGTTCTCTAGGGCTTGCCCTCAGTCACACCAGGCAAACACAGGAGTAGTACCTTCAACTCCTTCCAGTATCCTTTTAGCCCACCTTATCCCTGCTGAGTCTTATGTCTGAACATAATAAATAAATAAGTAAATAAATTCGCACATGCACACAAATACCTAGGTAATATATACGTGAATATGCATTAGGAGTATAATCAGGATTCGTAAACATTGTATGGAATAAAAGTATGTCGAAATAAGCACGGAAAAGGGACTTTCCATACGACTGCAGATAATAAATGTAATCACTGTCATATAACGCGGCAATTACTGTCTCTTTTACTAATAACAAATATACGAAACGTTCGGTGAAAATTATGTGTACTATTGCTGTTCCTTATGCAACCACGCATTATTTTATAAATCTTTCCACGAAGGAAATATTTTTGAGATATCGAATTGCCTCAAATGAATTATTGTTACTGATGGTAGTCCCATTCATGCTCATGTCGACCCACCTTAACTTCAGAGAACTTCTGGGAATCTCCTAACTAAGAGTCTGTAATCACGAGAATGCCTTGTGTTTTGGCCTTCCCGAAATGACCACTGGTTGACAGATGGATGTCCAACTATTGCCTCGTGGTTCGGATCCTGATGCTTAACTTCACTCGGAAGCTGATAATTTACACTTTCTGTTCCAATAATTGTAATCCAATAGCGTATGTTCCTCCTGAGAAATATTGTCCAAAAACTGTATTCTGAATAACACCGGATACTTCAATGCCTAAAGGTTCATGCTCATTGAAAATTTCCTCATATAGTTTTGGGATTGGTTTCTAGTGACATCCGAGACCTTGCACTTGGATACAAGTCCAAGATATTCTTTTGTGAATTTCCTATTTTAAGAATTTAGTTTTCGTCTTTAGCGGATATAGAAATCTTTATTTCTCCTGTTAAATCTTGACTAAAGTTACACGAATTTGCAATTCCTCTTGTTTTACACACTACACAGGATATGATCAAACATGAACAACATGAACAACGTGCTAAAACATGATTAAAATTTGCTCGTTTCTTACCTTACTATGAGTAGTTGGGTTCTTGCTTATATACTTATCAGTATTTTCATTTTGTTTTACCTGGGTTTCTGATAATATCGCTCCACATTATATATATATTAGGGTGGTCCAAAATGTCGAAAAGTTGAAATTGTACCGTGGCACCCCCTAAATTTGTTCTCCCTTACAAATAAATAATAAGGCAAAATTTCAAATCAATAGCTCAATATTTAGAAGTTGCGCAGTCGACGTAAAATTTAACAAACTTAGTGCTTTATTGTCGCTGTATTGACAATGCGATACACTTTGCTTTTGTGCATTTGTTTTCCTATATCCAGTTCATGTCACTATTTATTACAGATCAACTATGCCACTGTAGGAAATGTTGTTCCAACAATATCAACAAAGGCTGTCTTTTCATGTTATATAGCTATTTCATTCCCTTTGATGCGTCCATTGCATTTTGTATTTATCATACCATTAGAAACAATGTAAACTTCACAAATTTTAAACAATATTCACTGCAATGACGAATTTGTTCCCACCTACGTTACAAGTTCAGGAAAAATAATTTGGTTTCGTCTCAATTGATAAGTTGCAATCGCATTTCATTTGTCTTCCGGTGGCGGAACTCACATTTCATTTGTTTAATGATTTTAATCCAGGAACACCGCAGTCGGGAAGACATTTGGTGGCAGTAAGCTGGTAATACCGAATTGTAGCGGTTGATTGTTCCCATTTGTTTACCAGAACAAAAGCTAGAAGTATGGTGGTCCTGTGTTGACTTGGACTGTAGTGTGATAGTGAGTTTGTGATAAATAGTTGATATATACTTCGTTACTGTCATGGCAGAAGCCAATAGAAATAAGACTAGACTTTATTTACTAGGAACGGATAAGGAAGCTCTGACCGGAAGTAAACTACATTCGAATGGCGATGTTTTGCGTGTATTTTTTCACCATCTTAAAAAAATCCATGATAGTGCTAGAGATGTGATACGAGAAACTGTACAATTTTGGGAAGGAGCTCGTATTCCAATTCGTGAAGAAAAGCATGCAATTGTGAAACTCGAAAAATTGAGGGAACAATGGGCAAATTTAAAGAAAAGCAAGAACTGAAAATCTACAACACAGAAAGAGAATGAAACCAGATTTGTTGCAAGTTTGAATAATTTATTTGATATAGCACATGCGGATGATCTTAGAGTAATATAAAATAAGAAGGACAAAGAACTTTTTCATTGCTCAGAGGGAAGAGAGACGACGTGGTTGTATGGTGTCAGTGGACAGAACTCTTGCTCATAAGGAAGCCAGGACGGCAAACAAGAAGCAACGAAAACATGAATTGATGGAGGGAAATACTAGTGCTAACACTGTCACTAACGCAGTTACGCTGTTTGTTTCGAGCGATAGTGACAGTGGCAGTAATTCGGAATCAAGTAAAACCTACTCTGATGACGAATACAAGCCCACGCAGCAGCATGCCCTGCAGAAGTCCTCAGACACAAAACTTACTTGAAAACCAATAACTGCCACTGTCACTACCGAACTTGCTTCTATGTTAGATAGATCGAAATTAACTGACATAGAAGCAACTTTAGTTATAGCAGCAACGGCCAAAGGTCTGGGCCACAATCTGGACGAAGTTACCCTCAGTCGTTCATCCATCAAACGAGCTCGCGAACGCAATCGTCTTGAATCAGCTGCCATCATAAAGAACAAGTTCCAAGCAACAAGCGCCCTCGTTGTCCACTGGGATAGCAAAATTCTACAGGATATAGCAGGAAAAGAAACCATCGATCACCTACCTGTAATAGTATCTGGCATGGGAAAAACTCAATTTCTCTGAGTCTCAAAACTGAAATCTGGAACTGGACAAGCCGATGCCGTGCTAGGTGCATTGAAGTCATGGGATATTATTGACCAGGTAAATGCAATGTGTTTCGATACAACTGTCAGAAGTACTGGTAACTACAGCGGCGTTTGTGTCATAATAGAGCGGGAAATTAAGAAAAGCCTTTTGTATTTAGCTTGTCGTTACCACATACTGGAGATAGTTTTAGCTGCAGTTTTTAAGGAATGTATGCGTGGAGGTGTATCTTCCGGTCCAGACGTAGCAATATTCAAGCGTTTTAAAGAAGCTTGGAACTCCTTGGATCACACACGCTATGATTCAGCAGAAAGAAATATAAATTTGGCCAATATCAAGGATGAACTTTTCGCACGTAGCCATCTTCAATGTAGCCAGTCATGGGACGACTATCGTGAATTATTGGAACTAACTATTATCTTTCTTGGAGGAATCCCGCCCCGTGGAGTACGATTTGCGGCACACGGAGTTATTCACCAAGCCAGGTGGATGGCAAAGGCATTGTACGCATTCAAAATATGGCTTTTTAGAGACCAATTCAACCTTACTCATCAAGAAGAAAATGGGTTGATTACTTTGTTTACGTTCCTTGTTAAAGTTTATGTGAAAGCGTGGTTCCTATCACCAGTTGCTGCATCTGCTCCAAGAAATGATCTCGAATTCCTGAAAAACATTCTTAAATATGAAACAGACATCCCGCCGTTTACAAAGTAGCCCAGGAAAAAAAAACGTGGTCATCTCTGGTAATTGAGCGAAGAACTCATTGACTTGGCGTTTTTCGCCGAAGAACTCTTTGCAGAAACAAAGCAAGAAATGGTGAAAAACTTGAACAGAGATACCAGCAATGATGAGCCTCGAAAACGCCTGCAAATAACTCGAGATAAACTTGTTTCACTACAGGATGCCAAGATCAAGAATTTCGTAACGAAGAACATGATGCATTTTTTTCAACGTCTGAGTATTCGGACAACATTTCTTGCACAAAATCCGGAGACATGGAAATCCAACACTGACTACTTAGCTGGTTATGAAGTAGTTAAACACTTGCAAGTAGTTAATGACCATGCAGAACGCGGAG
>JAGDQP010038526.1:0-18132 GCA_022664845.1 Lepisma saccharinum
TGTTTATGCATGCCTGAAAAGAAAAGCATGGGCGCGCTCTCATATACTGTCGCTTCATAAATTCTTGAAATGACATGCCCCATTCTTTTCTTTTTAGTCATACACAAACAATTTTTTTCCTTTTTAGTACGAATTGATTAAGAAAAGAATGTCTTTAAAAAGTTTTTTTAGTTATTTCAATGTCAACTCGCTCGATTCGAGTCGAGTCGGTGCTCAGTACCTACTCGAGTCGAGTCGAGTCAGTGGTCACAACTGCTCGAGTCGAGTCGAGTTGGCGCTCACTATGTGCTCGAGTCGAGTCTAGTCGGCGCTCACTATTTGCTCGAGTCGAGTCGAATCGGCACTCACTATTTGCTCGAGTCGACGCTCAGTAGCTGCTCGAGTCGAGTCGGTACTCAGAACTGCTCGAGTCGAGTCGGTACTTAAAACTGCTCGAGTCGTTGCTCAGAGAGACTCACGCTGCGACTCGGTTACAGTGAGCCGAACTCGAGCGACGACTCAATTCGAAGCTAGGATTCTTCTTAAATCTGACTAAAATCTCTAAATATAATGTAATAAGAATACTGGAAATAATAAATTGAAAAAAAAATATGAAATTGAGCGTTAGACTCGCCGCTGGAGCCGAGCGGACTGACATCCCTAGTGCAAAGGCAGAGACCTTAGCCTTACAGACTCGCCTTTGCCTGTTGAGACTGAGGAAAACCTCAGTCAGGGTGGCCGGCAGGAGCAGGGTTCGTACGCTCGACACACCCAATGCCACTTGGTTGGCAGACACGCTACCCCTAAATTTTTCTTGTGTTGTGGCAGTTAGGTTTGTTAATGTTAGAATAAGGAATCCAATTATTTTTCATTATTTTTTTCTTACTCCTTGATTAAATTCAAAATGTTTTACCTAATTTTTGAAGAAATTATAAATTCATTTTGATCTGACCCGGGCCAAGACTCAAAAGCTTTTGTTCCTCTAAAAGTGATTCAAAATGTCGCGCTTATTGCAAAGGGAGCAAAATCAACCCCAGTTTCTATTTAAAATTTTGAAGTTGCATCCCGTAGATGTATTCCCGGGACGCCACTGCTTTCAGCAACATCATCATGTGATTCTGCACATGCACTTTGATATGTACATTTTTTTATTGCAAAGCTCTACCATATCTGCAATAGGAGCCGAATTAACGCCCTGGTACGAAGGTTGAGAAACTACCCCGTATATAGGATGTGTTTAAGGCTAATGTAACGTTGTCCACATAAGATAGACTTAAAAGTCAGCTGAGTTATACAGACTTTTACAATAGCCTAGTCGTAAAAATAGGTCAGTAATAATTGAATTTAATTTTTTGGGTAGGACGCATTATTTTCTGATGTTTTTTTTTCAACGCATAAAGGGTTGTTATGTATGGGAGAAACAGTATAGCTAATAGGGCCATTTGTCCCTCACTGGCTTTGTACTCTTATTCTGAAAAAGAGTAATTACCGTTTTACAACGTCTGTTTAATTTCTCTCCTAATAATAACAATGGCAAAGTTATGGTAGATGATTTTTTTTGGAATTCGAAGACATAATCTAGAATGTTTGTCTATCTGCCTATCAGCTAGCTATCAGAAGTAATTTAGATCAATCATTTTCTCTGCATAATTGTCTTGCATTGAAGGAGTAGTAAAAGATTTTACTCAATTAAAAATAGTTGTATTTTCCATCCACTGAAGTCAAAGGTAGATTGTAATCTAACAATTCCTAGCCTAATAATCTAAAAAAAAACTAAGTAATAGTTTTATTATAAATAAAACCAAAGCGCCACCGTATAAATTCGACTTTTAACATATCCCCCCAGAAAACTTCAAAGTCATAGGAACAAATGGAGTTTACTAAGCGAATTCCGGGGCCTGCCAGTTAGTCAAATTCATATATTTTCCCACCGGTGTCCATGACTAATCCAACGGTGTATGGCTTATCTCTGTCGAACTTGTGGCTACTGAGATCTAGTAGGGTCACAAATGGAGAATACGCGTACTAAGCGATTCGAAAGGACTTGCCGGTTTTAGTCACATTCATAGCTTTCCTCACCATTGCAGACCATGACGAATCTAACGGTGTAAAAATCATCTCTGTCAGACTTGTAGTTACTAAAATCTAGGAGGGACACGAATGGAGAATACAAAGCGACTTGAAAGGACCTGCCAGTTTTAGGGTCAAAGTTATAGGTTATTTCAGGTTTTCAGGCCTTGTGACATGCAGTAGTACTTCTGTTTACATGTCTCCTCTACTCACAGTTTTCCAAGAATAAAAAGGCAGAACTTCTCTATAGATATATCTGTTGCGGCTGCAGCCTATATTAGGCACATGAATATTGATAAACACAGGCAGTAAGACGTTCGTTAGTGAGAGTAAAAGTAACGTTAGGATATATTTTTTATATATAAATCAGATAGAGAGTTTTCATCTAACTTTAAACTAACTTAGAGGGTATTTTTTTTCAGGAAACCACACAATAGACCTTGCAACTTTTCCAAATATCACCCCATTCCAAGTATGATGTTGCTATAGGGACTGTTACAAAATTCTCATATCTCTCCTTCCCTACATAAAATTTTTTAGGTATGTGCTGTTTTCTAAAACAGCATGTTTACATTCGCGTCGGCACCTGTTGTAGAAGCTGAATAAAGAGGTGATTTGTGTAGTCCCCTCCCTTCTTTTTTCACTCGGACTAAAATCGAAGACAATGGCGGGGCGCGGCTGGTTTACCCTCATCAAATCTTTGACAAGTGGACTGGAATAGCTATGTGAAAATATTATTTTTTTATTGGTGTATCAGATATGATTGCAATTAAAATTATTATAGTCGTTTGTTCACAAGAAATAAAACAAAAAATTTGGTCTTTCTAGCGTAATTGGTTGCAAAGTTAGACATATTGTAATTTGGAGAAAAAAGAATAATTTTATTTATTTTTTAATAATTTATTTCTGAAAAAAGTAGGAGACAAATGTACGTTCTAAATATTTCAACCCGTGCATAAACTTCTTATAATACTCCAAAACTTTTCTTTTCTATTAAAGATATCCAGTTGATTAGAAAATGAAGATATTCGGTATCAATTTTCTGTCCATAAGTACCAACAGTAAACTTTCTAGCTCTGGCAGAAGTAGAAGACCGTCTTAACACCACTACTGTTTAACTTTGCGTTAGAATATGCGATTTTAAAAATTAAAGGGGACAAAAAGGGACTATCATTGAATGGTTTGAATCAACTGTTTGTATACGCGGATGATGTAGATTTAATAGGGGACGATATAGATGCACTACAAAGCAACACCGATGTCTTAGTAGAAGCGTGCGATGAGATAGGTCTACAGGTAAACATAGGTAAAACAAAATACATGATAACAAGCCGAAACACAGGGAATGAAGGAAATAAAAACATAAGAATTAAGGATGAGGTCATAGAGAAAGTAAACAAATTTAAATACTTGGGAGCATACGTAACAAGCAAAAATGAGGTCACGGAAGAAATAAAAAGTCGCTTAGTATCGGGGAACGCATGTTGCTATTCAGTCCAAAAACTTCTAACATCGCGATTAATATCAAGGAAATTGAAATTAAAAATATTCAAAACGGTTATTCTGCCGGTAATACTGTATGGTTGCGAAAGTTGGAGTACGACCCTAGCAGATGAACATAAATTACGTGTATTTGAAAATAAAGTTTTGAGAAAGATATATGGGCCGAAACGGGACGAGATGACTGGAGAGTGGAGGAGACTGCATAATGAAGAACTCCACGGACTGTACGATTCACCAGGTGTTGTAAAAATAATGAAATCGAGACGACTAAGGTGGGCAGGCCATGTAGCTCGGATGGGGGAAAAACGAAGATTATATTATATCCTGGTTGGAAGGCCGGAATGAAAGAGGCCATTGGGAAGACCGAGGCGTCGTTGGGAGGACAATATTAGAAGTGATCTTCGAGAAGTAGGTGTTCGTGATGTAAACTGGCTTGATACTGCCCAGGATAGAATCCAATGGCGAACGTTTGTTACTGCGGCGATGAACTTGCGAGTTCCATAAGCCATAGAATTAGTTAGTTAAATTCAACTTAGTGTTCAAAGTGCTTTTATCATGTTAGTTGCTCTTTTACTTAATCAAAGTAGTTTAGTTGGTAGCGTATGTAGAGTGCACACTTAGCGAATACTTAAACGTTATATGTTGAGAGTATATTTGTTTGTTAAGCTAACGCGGCAGGAGTCAGTCCCAAATATCCGAAATTCGTTTCTCAGTGATCAGATTTTAATATGTAGCCGAAATATCAAAAACAAACAAAAGAACGGATAGAAGTGTGATTCGCGGTGAGAGCGAGATCAGCGTATCCGCTCACTACGCACGTAGTCACAGGTTCAATTTTCGCTGAGATCCACAAAACGAATTGATTTGGAACCCACTTTACCAAAAACTGTAGGTCCCATCCTTTGGAGTTCACTATTTCGGCTTGGACGTTATAACAATTCTATATATAGCAAGTATCAATTATAACTACATTTATCCATAACAATAATATAGCAATAATAGTATGTATGAAAAATAAACCTTCAATACAGGAACACTTGTGTTTTTAACACATTAGATGTGCAGATATCGACCAACAAGAAAACAAACAAGAGATGTCCAGCATAATCTTTAGTCTCCTTAAAAAAAAAAAAAAAGAATCACTCGTATCTATTAATTTTCAACCTTCTTGCATTAGCTTAGATGCTAAGGGTTATAAGCACAGACTGCCATTAATTAATTGTTGCGAATTGTGTGCTAGCGTCTAGCTGGTAGTGCGTATGGGGGTGTTTCCCCTTGAGGCTAGAGTTTGAAGAATATTTCTGAAAGTTTAGTATGAGTTATCAACGTTATCAAAGACGAAACACAGTAAAAATAGGCTTCGGTGCTCGACCACACAAACCCAATATCGCTTATGTTTAGGAGCTTAAAGAGGATGACTTACGTATTCTTGAATTGTGCAATTATAAAAGCAATCTGTATCTTATATTTAAAAATAGTGAGAAGGCAGAAACTTTGGTTAATCAGTGTTAAGGAGATGTCTCGCTTTTAGAGGGGATTCGGTATAAACTACCTGTTTCAATCGACATTCCGGAAGACGTAGCTTTTTCGATTTCACAAGAAATTCCAAACAAATTCATAACACTGGTCAACAATGAAAATGGTTCGGAGATGAAAGTAAGCAATTCTTACTAATTTGATAACGAATATGATATTAGTTTTTAAGATTGGTTCGAGTTTCGAAGAAATAGATCGCCGGATGTACTCCGGCGCGCAAAATAAGGGTTCGTGACAACAGCGGCTGTCTGTTTATTTCAACAACCATCCATTGTTGGACGGCTAGGGAGGGACCTTGGGTTGTCAAAAACTGCCGCAGAACTACTGGGATCCAGAATCCAGCAATGGGGAGGTCTTGCTGAAGATGTTAAAGTATCCGTGTTTCGGAAACGTCAGAAACTCCTGGAAGAGAATTTTTAAGTGGAAGGTGCCCTAGTATGTTGTAAAACTGTGACTGGTCTTATGGGTAAATTTATCATAGAACATAATCCTGATGATGGCGACTCTTCATAGACGCATCAAAACTAAGTCTGAAAGGTGTGTTAGTGAACAATGGCCATCAATCCCAATCGGATGTGCAGTGCACTTGAAGAAGACATATGGCAACACGGAAAAACTGCTGAAAGTCATAAACTATAACGAATACAATTGGAATATTTGTGGCGACTTCAAAGTTCTAGCCATACTACTTGGCCTACAGCTCGGTTACACAAAATACTGATGATTTGTTATGCGAGTATCCATGATAAGGCATCTCACTACACAAGGAAAGACTGGCCACTCCGTAAGTCTTTGGAGCCAGGAACAAAAAACGCCCAACATGTTCCTTTGATCGATTCCAACAGGGTTTTCCTTCCGCCTTTACATATTAAACTGGGTTTAATTAAGAACTTCGTTAAAGTTATGACCCAAGCCAGTGATGCATTCAAGTATATACTGCGCAAATTTCCAGGAATTAGTGAAGCTAAAATCAGAGAGGGAATATTTATTGGCCGTCAGACTCGAGAACTCCTGTATGATTCTGAATTTGATGTACTGTTAGAAGATAAGGAGAAGATTGCATAGAACTCTTTCAGCAACTTGAGACAATTTTTTTGGGAAGCGTGCGAGATCAAACTTATAATGAACTAGTGGAGCATCTAATATTTTCCTACCAAGTCATGGGGTGTCATATGTCACTAAAAATACATATGTTACACTTCCACCTCAACTTCTTCCCAGAAAATTGTGGAGCAAGCGACGAACATGGTGGATATTTCCATCTAGTTATATCTAAGTACAATGGAGAAACGATATCAGGGCCAGTGAAGCAAGTCTATGTTTGCTTATTTTTGTTGGACAATCGCAAGAGATGATCCAGAACCACAATACAAGCGATAGGTATTTGGCGCCGTTTGCAATATCCATCCATGTAATGTTTTTGTAACTTCTATTTTGAATAAATGTTAATTTCCTATTAACACCACATAACACATATTTCTTTCGATTACACTTAAACTTGAACCAATCCACCATTTTTATTATTATTTTCGTATTCAGCATCCTCAATTTCCCAAGGAAATGTACTTTTCGTTTCCGAAGCATGAAATAAAGTTACAATTTGTTGTCCAGTGTAATTAACGGTCTCGGATAATGTGGTGAAATCTCCACAATCCTAGTTCTGAAACATAACCAAGATTTACATTATAGGGTGTACAGTAGGTAAAAAAAGTATTTAGGCAAGTTTAACAAAGAAGAAAACTGATTCTATCTCACACAAAACGTGGCCAATTCCGAAATTTCTTGTCCTTTTATAATAATTATTTGGATGTCATCGATATAATGCTATAGTATATATAATGCTATATACTACCACTCGATACACCTGTAAGATAACAAGCAACGAAGGAGTGACGACTACGTGAATTCATCACAAAAAAGTATTAGGACAACCCCATACTACTCCCGAAAGTAATATTGTAGGTATCCTTTTGTGTACATGAGTAGTCTGCGTAGTATATTGAAGCAATCCACAACGCGTCAGGTGTAAAGAAGCAGTATGGGGAACAAAGTGAGTTGGAAAACATTGAAAATCTCAATTTAATGTCAAATTATGTGTTGAAGGTAAAAGGTATTAGGAGATAGCCATGCTTGTTGTAAATCTATGCTCTACTGTTGGATACATCATAAGGAAACAAAACAGAACAATTATTGTGGAATAGAATCCACTCTGGCCAACCAAAGAAAGTAACTGCCCGGAATGAAACCTAAATTCATTCTGTGAACAAAACTTAAAAAATTAGTGCTAAAGATTTGGCTACTTCACTCGTCCAGGACATGGAAGTTAATGTTACACAACAAACAACTCAAAATTTATTTAAAAAATGAAATTCAGAGAATGTGTAGCCAGAAATAAAACACTTATCAGAAGAAAGCAGAAAGAAGATTTATTATTTTAAGAAATATCAATATGAGTCTCTGGGAATTTGGAAAAAAGGTTTTGTTCTAAGATGAGACTAAGATAAACGTGTATTGAAGTGATGGATATCAGGACGTGTGGCGAAAGAAGAGTCAAGCTTTCAGAAAACAGAATATTGCTCCAACTGTTGAAAATGGTGAAGGGTTTATGTGCCTGTGTAATTACTGATGGAGTATACAATATCATATCTTGGATACTCATGTTCTGAATTCCATTTTTCGCAATGAATTTTGGATTGTTTGTGGTTTAAAATTAACTTCCATGTCCTGGGCGAGTGAAGTAGCCAAATCTTTAGCACTAATTCTTTGAGTTTTGTTCAAAGAATGAAGAATGTAGGTTTCAATCCCGGCAGTTACTTTCCTTTGTTGGCCATAATGGATTCTATTCCACAATAATTGTTCTGTTGTATGTTTCTTAATGATGTGTCCAACAAGCTTGGCCATGTCTCAGTACCTTTTACCTTCTGCACATAATTTGAAATTAAAGTGAGTTTTCCAATGTTTTCCCACTCACTTTGTTCCCCATACTGCTTCTTTATGCCTGACACGGTGCCGATTGCTTCAGTAAACTAGGCAGGCTACTACTTAAAACAAGAACAAGGTAGAAGAAGTAGAGAAAGCATTAAGGAAAATGAAGACCGGAAACGCTATAGGTCCTGATTGCATACCAGTAGAAGCGTGTAAGACTTTGGGACCAGAAGGTCTATTGTCTAAGGTCTAATCTATATAAATTAGATATTGTATGGGATCTAATGCAAAAAATCTATAAATAGGAAAGAATGCTGACTCAATGCAGGGATAGTGTTATTATACCAATTTTGAAGAAGAAGGAAGATATACAAGATTGTAGAAATATTAGAGGGATCAAACTAATGCCACATACGATGAAGATTTTGGAGGAAATTATAGGACGAAGATTACGAGAACAAACATCAATAGAAGAATATGAAAAAGCATCAGGAAAAGCAAAAAGGATTGCATATGGTCTGTATTGATTTGGAGAAGGCCTACGACAGAGTACCATGTCAGGAAATATGGAGATGTTTGAGGGAGAAAGGAGTACCAGAGATCTATGTAAGGATTATCCAAGATATGTGTATAGGAGCTAGAACTCAGGTAAGAAGTAGTGTGAGACTGACACACCAAATCCCTGCTATGGTTGGATTACACCAGGGTTCAGTCTTAAGTCCATAACCCTTCAACGTAGTCATAGACGTTACAACTCAGGATGTGAGAGATAAAGATCCCTGGAGTATGTTGTTTGGCGATGATATTGTACTATGCAATACTAATAGGGTAGAACTTGAATGGAAAGTAGAGAGTTGGAGGAAGTCTCTGGAAGATAGAGGCCTAAAGATTAGTAGAAAGAAAACTGAGTATCTTGGGTTTAACGGAGAAGGAAATGGAGAATTGAAGCTGCAAGAAGAACGATTGAATAAAATGAAAAGTTTTAAATATTTAGGCCCATCTGTTATTCGGAGTAGTGATTTGGACTCTGAAATAACGCAAAGAATACAAGAGGGGTGGCGAAACTGGAAGAAAGTATGTGGCATTTTCTGCGACCATAGAATCACGGTGAAGAATAAAGGGATGATTTACAAAAACAGTGGTTAGACCAGCAATGATGTACGGAGCAGAAACATGACCAATAAAGACAGTACAGGAAAAGAGATTAGATGTTACCGAAATGAGAATGTTACGCTGGATGTGTGGGATAACAAGAAGAGACAGAGTGAGAAATATGAGAGTAAGAGGAATAACGAAGGTTGTAGAGATGTCTAAGAAGATACAAGAAAGAAGACTGCCGTGGTGTGGACATGCAATGAGGAGAACAAATGACTATGCAGTCAAAAGAGTGATGGCAATGGAAGTGGAGGGAAAGAGAGACAGACGGAGGCAAAGGAGAAATGGATTGATAGGGTTAAGAATGATCTCGAAGAGAAAGGTCTGTCAGGAGAAGAAATTCGGAACAGAGCTTTGTGGAAAAGACTTATCACAAACGTCGACCACACGTAGGTGGAAAGGACGAGGAGAAAGAATAATAATAATTTGGATTTTGACCTTGAAAAATCTGTACAGAAATAATTGGTTTATATCGTTGATTAAAATACTCTCTAAATTCTTCATATTCTAGTCACAAGCAGTGTTTCTTCTAGAGGATTCCATTTGGAAGAAGGCTCGTGAGGGTTCATGAAAACTCTAAATAATGTATATTAACTCAAATGTACTAAAATATAAATTCCTTTGTTAACTTCAAAATAACATGAACAACATTTATAGAATGTGCTATTATATACGCATTTCAGTGTATGTATGGGTAATACAAGTGTTGAGACTATTTTTTTTTCAAAGGGGCGGTTGAAACGCCCCGGGAAAGCAAAACTTCACCCCGAAAGCATACCTGAAAGAAATTGTTAGCACAAGTAACAAGAAATGGTTCATGATGTGAGTATATTTATACACATACCACTGAATTCTTTCGCTGGTCCAGCAGTACCACCAAATTCATTTGGTAAATCTTCCTTTGAGATGTAATCGTATAGCCGTGGATCATTCCTTCCCAATATTATAAACTGAAAGAAAGAAAAGCAACTAGCTTTAATTCATTCAATATCCCTATTTACATAAGAAGGATACAGAAGGTAAAAAAAAAAGGTGGTAAGAAATTTTTAATGTATAGTTTTCCACGTGCAACGAAATAAGTACACCAGCCAATACAGGATTGAAAGTCCGGTCAAATTAAAGATTAACCAAAATAAGAGGGACCTGAAATAGAACTTCATCAGTGTCGTTGCTGATTCACTGTTTATGCATAGTGTAGGCGTTTTAGAAGCGAATTGACTATCCCTCATTTGATATCTTGCTTTCAAAATAGTCCATGATTCTTCACATCTATTGTGTGTTACTAGAATCGCGACCACCATTCATTTCAAAACTTATGTAAATGTACTGTAACTATTTGGGCCTATTGAATTTGACATTGTTATCTGTCGCCGCCATGAGTGAACTTTCAAAGTAAGCGGCTTGCGTTGAGGTCGAAGAGGAGATGGAATGTGACCTCGTACTTTTTCCTTTTCGAACTGCTCACTGCTCGTTCGTTGACAGTTGAAACTAAGATAATGTCATCCAAAAGACGAGAACATTCATTTCGAATATTTTAAATCTTTTTGTACTACACTGAAATAGTACTGACGTCACTTCATGCTAATAGGTCAAGCGTTTGCACTTGTCCTGTGAGTTTGACCTTTAATGTCCGTTTACTTGCTACATTGATCACGACGCACAGTGGTCCTAACATAAAATCTAGCTGCACAAAAGTATGAGAACTTAGTAAAGAACATTAAATAGAACGTTAACTCATATTTTGAGCTGATTTTGTGTGCTAAATGATAGATATTTTAGTTCCAAGGGTATTACCAGAATTTTCAATTTTGTGGGAGGGTAAAGCCAAAATGTGATGTACAGCGTTTTCAAAATGTCGCGTTTTAACCATAAAAGTTAAGTGCTTAGAACAAAATGTAGGGTCAGAGATATGAATAGAGATGCGTACAAATATGTTGAAATATTTGATTAATTCGCATATATGTTGACAGAAGTATACAAATAGTCATTATCTTCCCTATCTCCAGGTTTATTGTCATCATGGTCACCGCCATCAGATGTATTTAAAAACATTTTGATGACTTTTGTGGCAATCTTCTGTGGGAACGTATAACAGAGGATGACGGAATAAGTTGTAATTGCATCACATTTTTTATATTCTCTCGAGAAACCTTTCGTGCATGATGCTCACTATAATTATGCAAATTATATTTCTAGGATTTTCTAGGTCTGCCCACTAGCATACCCAATTCACCTTTTACTTGTTCTTGTATATGTTTCTTCCTTTGTTCTAGTTTTTCCTCGTCGTTTTTTTCTGCACTCTCAACGTTTGATATGGAGTCGAGACCTGATCACCGCACGTAAAAGAAAAGTTGTTCCCCACTGTTAGTTCTTGTCATTACCAGTTCTAAGTTGTTTCTTTGACATCTTCCAACTGACACAAAAGACTTTGAACACTTTATGGTGAGTTAATGGCAGCTTCACAGTTTGGATAACTATGTCTTCTAAATAAGAAACACAAGGGAGGGTCAAGATAGCATCCCACAGGGTAAGTACACGTTCTACTACGGGAGAACACAGTCTCACGATTTCGGAACAGGGTTAATCATTAAGAATAGTATCCTTCAGGCGGTTCAGAATATAGAGTTCGTAAACGAAAGACTATCGTACGTTACGATACGTACTCGATGGAGCAACACGGTTTTATTAAACGTCTATGCTCCGACCGAGGTGGCTACTGATAACGACAAAGATATATTCTACGATGAGCTAGAAAGTTTGTTTGACCGATTACCGAAGTGTAATTCGAAAATTGTGTTGGGTGATTTCAATTCAAAGGTAGGCAGGGAAGAAAAATATAGACCTACTATAGGCAAATACAGCCTTCACGAAAAGACCATCAACAGTGGAGAAACACTGATAACTTTCGCGATTTCGAAAAACTTACTGGTAAAGAGCACGTACTTTGAACACAAAGACATACGCAAATACACATGGGTATCTTCGGACGGCAAAACTCTCAACCAGATCGATCACGTATTAGTAGACAGACGAAGACACACCAACATAATGGACGTTAGGTCGTACAGAGGAGCGGAAGGTGACCCCGACCATCAATTAGTGATCACAAAAGTAAGGGAAAAGTTATGCATCGCGAACAGAGAAAGCAAGGGATCAAAACAACTGAAATTCGAAGTGAAACTATTAAATAATCCGAGCATAAGAGCAGATTACCAACTCGAACTCTCAAATAGGTTCGAAATCCGACACAAAAGACTTTGAACACTTTATGGTGAGTTAATGGCAGCTTCACAGTTTTAGTTGTTTCGTCTTCTAAATAAGAAACACAATAAAATGTGCAAGAATCTGCAGCTAAGGATAACTTAAATAAATAACAGAAGGACATGCCTACATAATTGTAAATAAATCTCGATGGATAACCACTTTTATACTCTACTTTTCTCATACAATATATAAAATTATAGGTATTACAATGTGCTCACATATTAAATAACTAATACGAATGAACTTCATATAAAATTACGTGCACCATCATTCTCACATAATGACTTAACATTCAACCAAATATTACTAAAATCGAACACAAAACTGTTGTTCACCAATTAAATGAGTTTGACCTACTACACCAAGTCAGAAAACGGACGACCTGCTCCCTCCCCGCATTTCGTATATTGTGATCATAAAATAAGCACGGTCGGTCTCAGGTAGCTGACTTATCTATAGGCATTAACTGTATAAGTGTCAAACAAATCCATCATGCTTAAAGTTTCGACTTTTGTCCACCAAGATTTATTAATGGGACCACTGTGTGACGGTTCGACAGCCTACAAAGTTTTACGCACTAATTCAATTTTTTTGGCACCTTTTCAAGGCACTAAATATGTAGACTCGAATGTTCAGAAGCGCACACTAATTTTCACGAGATGCGGCCCGGAGAGGATTAAAATATTGAGAGTGGTTTATAGTTTGTTCAACAACTATAAGAACGACAAATCATAACTCGTATTTATTGATTGCAAAGAAATATATATTATTTGTAAATGCAAGGCTATTTCAAAAATTAAAATCGGATTAGCTGACTAACTATAAGAATAAAAAATAGAAAACAGAAAACAGAATTGTATTATTTATAATAGCTACGCATACACTTACATTACTGCACTGCCCAAATTCAGGTATTTGTCGTACTGTAGCAGTTTCTTAAGGGCATTCAGACGATTATTTAATCCCTTCCAAAGTACAACATTTTCATTCGTTTCCGCCATATTGAAATTCATTCAAAGTTCCTAACAGCAGTCATGATGGATCCTTCGGCAAAGAAATCAAAGAAGTGGCTTTCATGAAAATCCACTTATTTTACTAAGATGATACAACGACAAGTTTCTTGTGAATGCAATGGCGGAGGAGAATTATGAGTGTAACTGATTAACGTTTCCACTTTTCTCTTGCACGCCCTTGCGTTTCTCTTCTTCACCATTTGTGACTACTCAAGGTCATACAAAATACCTCTCATTTTGACGACATCTTAAACCACTCTGTGGCGGCGATACTTTGCGCGTAAATAGCTGATTAAAAATAACAAACATTTGAAACAAATATTTCTAAAGAACTCTCCAATAGTTGGAACTTTGAACTTTATTTTGGCCTTTAGACATCTAAGGTTCAGGCCGGAGTTGAAAGATGTCATCCAGGTCCAACGTTGAAGGTTCCATTCTGGCATTTGACTGGTGTTACTGAGGAAGAAAACGTGGAAAAACCTCAGTCAGTATGGTCGGCCGGTGGGATCGAATCCAGGACCTCCCGAATTTTACGCTAACATTCTACCACTGAGCTACGACGACTCGGTAACTTTGCGATAGCGTTCAATATGATAACCTTATTGTTAAACACAGACCAGAGGGTGTTTGGTGCAGTCATTCATTATGTACCCATAGGAGCAAATCAGGAGAAATATTATCACATATTTCAGGACACGTTATTGAAGGCGGTGTTAGTCACCAATTTTAGCCGCATACACTACTACTATACAGATTGTTTAGTATAATTCTACCGATAGATTTCTCGTGGCGGGAGATCAGATGTTGATCTGGGTTCCAGAGGACGAAATCGTGAATCTACCTTTATTTATTTATCGAACACAACAGATTAATAAGGTAATTGTGGTGTTCAACATACACATACGACATTTTCTACATGTACACATAGATGTAATATAGGCCTACATATTTGGAGCTGCATGGTAACATATTCTGTATAAAGTATTCATTATTTTATATAAGAATGGAATTCTCTCAAATTTATGTTAAATATATCAATCTCAGGACATTCTTTAAGAATACAATTATATAATGAGCCCATTCTCCTAATAGGCGATATGCCCATTGCTTTAGTCCTTTGGGCTGAGAGGTGGAAGACAGTATTACGTGGTCGAGTTACTCTATGTGGTACATACAGTCCTAATTCAGATACTAGTACTTTTCAAATTTAGGATATATTCCAGTTTCTTTGTATGTCCAAAATCGTACAACTTTTGATTGTATAATTTCAATTTGCCGAGAGTTCTTCTGTGTATTAGGATCCCATATTATTGCTGCGTATTCTAACTTTGACCTACACTGAGAAAAACGATTACATTCCCAATAATGTAAATGTAACATTTGCAGTATTACGTAGGTTGCGTACGTTAATACGTACGGAACATACGTAATACGTAAGTAACCCACGTTCAATGAAATTAGCGATTAGTGGTGAGTGCATTACAAGTAATGCCAAGTGGAAAAAGTTTTTATTACGTATGTTTCCTACGTCTTCCTGTTGTTTCTCCATGCCACAATTTTTGGCTGGACGGAATATCCTGCCGACATGTAAAATGAATAAAGTGACGTCATATAGGAACATAGGCAAGCAGGATGGAACCTCCTGCCAAGAATGAAAGAAGGAGAAGTCAGTATATACATTACAGACGGTACTTTCCTACGTAATAGCAGGAGCCGCCTGCAGTAACACTATAATGATGTACACTGCTTGTATCAATGTTGGGAACGTTTGCATGCAAGTACAGCAGGAGACACAGTCTAGCAGGAGAAGGTTAAGTGCGTTGCAAAATGTTAAATGTGTTGCGGTGTATTACAAGTAGCTCGCGAGATGGCAGCACAGTTTTGTTTATAACCAAAAGGTAAAACTATAATTATTGTGCATGGGAGATCTGTTTTAAAGCAAACACAAAAGGCAACGCGATTAATATTATTAGTATATGTGATAATTTAAAGATTTCTTAATGTATTTATGTTACTGCTCATATCTAAAAGCCGAATGTGCGCAATCAGTTATTGTAGAATAGTATATAAGACAAGAAGTTAGATTATCGATGCACATCTTACTGGGGAGACACCAGTCAAAAAACGTTATTGCTGCTGAGCAATTAAAAGATACACCGACTCCATAGTTATTAAGGGTTACTATTAGTATTACTGTTATAGGCTATTTATCTGGTTTACGAGTTTGGTTTATTAGTTATATAATTTATAAGGTACTGGTATAAGGATTCTGACACAAGCTATTACTAAGGACTCTGATTTTGGTTAACGATTTTGATCGATTTAATCTCCTATATTCTGACCTCGCTATTTTTCTGGACATCGATTTTGGCTATTAGTTTGGCTAGTTAAAATTCTATCTCAAATATTCTGACCTTAGCTATTCATTGGACTCTGAGTTTGGTTACGTATAAAATTTATATCATTTTAATATCTGTTGTGACTTTGCACATATTGTTCAATTTATAACCAAGTAAGCACCGGACTGATCTCAAATATGACGACACCTGGCTCTCGTAAAATGGACGAAACATTGGCATCTAACATACCTACTGTGCACACCGGACTTCCTCAAGTCGTACTAGGTCCTCACCAATCAGCAGTAATAGAAAAGCGGAAAATTCAAAGTAGATCTCATCGATCACGTTCAAGGTCTCCTGTTCAAAACAAAAGACAGCATAATCTGAGTGAGTCTTCAAATGAGAGCGACCTGCACATGGAACTCGGAAATGAAAATGAGACAAACAAACCTCAGATTTATAATTTCCTGCTATCAAACTTCGACACAAAATTCCAAAACAACAAACAGATATTTCTCCAGCTGACTAAATACATACCACGAGCAGCAATAAATCAAATCATCCCAACTAGGAACGGCTACATTCTGAAATCTCCTGACCCGAACCTACTGAAAACTATTAGGGACAAGTGCTCATTTGAAATATTCGGTAAAAGCGCAAAGATCACACAGCTTGACAAACGTGAACCGAGACAAATGCCGCCTCCTAGATCAGCACCAGCTTTATCAGTGGTAATCCGTGGAGTTCTACCATCATACACAGACGATGAGATACATAACGAATTACAGCAAGAAGGATATTCTATTATCAAATGTATCCGCATCATGTGCAAAGCAGGACCAACCTACATGGTAAGGGTACTAACCAAATCGCAAGAAACCATAGATGACTTACTAACTAACGGGGCTATGAAATACTGGAAATGACACCGGGTAGAACCATCGCAAACAACTCAACCACAACCCATACGTTGCGAAAAGTGCCAAACATACAATGAGCACACGACAGCCAAATGTACGAAACAACCGAAATGTGGATTCTGCGCTGGGCCACACAATACCCGACAATGTACAAACTTACAGGAACAACCAAAATGCTCACAATGCAATGAACCACACCCAACTTACAGCTACAAGTGTAAAGCAAAACCAGCACCTGAAGAACAAAAACCACATCTTGTAGTACCAGTAAGAACGCATGAAAAAACGGATCAAACTACATCCACATCAGCTCAACCCACTTCAATATACCAACCAGTGACAATAGAACAAATGCTTGGCTTTATAACCATGGCATTACAAAATATACATCCGTTCTTAAGACCTCATATACTGCAACAAGTACAATATGCAGCAAAAGCCATATTACATGTCAACTTCAATGCTACATACTCTGGACCGTACGTACACTTCCATGCATCGCATTATGAAACCACAGTATAAAGCCAAACAAAGCAGCAATAAACTTGTATGTTTCCTCGCCATGGCTCTTGCTTTCTTATTCATGAATATAAGATCAGTAACTAAGAACAAAATACTATTCGATCAACTCCTACTGGATGAGAACATCAATACCTTCCTACTAAATGAAACCAACCTAACACCAAAAATGCAATGCAAAATAAGAAATAACCAAATTATAAGAAATGACAGCAAGACAAATGCACTAAGGGCAAACGGCGGGGTACTCTTAGGCTTCCAGGCGTCAATAGCCTGTAGGCTATACAAACCTAACATAGCAAATCTACCGGAGCATCTCATCGCAACACTGTATTTTAAATCTCTATATATCACAGTAGCCACAATATATGTCAGACCCACACATCCAATACCATATGAATTCTTTCAGTACATATCAAACAACTTCCGTAACTATATTATCATGGCTGACATAAACCTTCACAGCAGAACAGCCCGACAGAAGACCAGATTCAGCAACTTTATAACTACCAATACCACTGGCGAAATCCACAAATTACCTCGCCACACACGACCCATTAGCAATACCACACCAGATATAGTAATAACATCATCTAACCTTTCAAGTCGCTGTCTGATAGAAGTACTAGACACTATCGGAAGCGACCACGATCCAGTAAAGCTTACACTAAACTGCCATAATCAAGCCACCAAAAACCAAAAGCCATTTCTACGCACAATTCCTCGCTTTGATAAGGCAAACTGGACCAAGTACCGTACAACAATAGAGCAAGAAACCGGTCACTTAACTGCACCTGTAACAGAAGAAGACCTCTACTGGACCGTAGACAGAATGACAATGGCACTCAAAGATGCAAGCAAAGCACACATCCCAACATACTCAACTACAAATTCTAAGCCAAAACTACC
>JAGDQP010038527.1:0-18132 GCA_022664845.1 Lepisma saccharinum
ATGTGAAAATGTTTGTTTTTGTTGAACCAATTTGCTGCGCTTGTTGATTGATACACATACTGGTAAAATGGGATACGAAGTCAGAACCAGGAATGGACATGTGAAGCACTCGGAAGGTGAAACTGGTACGAACTGTTTATTATATTCGTTATTCCTGCAAATTTACTTTTCTTCCTGCAATGCACAAAAGTGTTGTATTGTCTGCTTCTTTTCTCGATTATGTTACGTCGAACACACACACATTCCACTATGAACAACAAAAATGGCAAATTGTGTTTTTTTCTCAACTGGTGATGAGTACTGCGTGTCTTGTGACAACTTTGAATGATAAGGCTCGTATGGTTCAGTCTTCATTGTGCCATCATGTTGTTTCCGGTCGATAAGCATTCATAAATAGAAATAGTCCAATACTTCATGCATTCATATTAATGTCTTCCACGATCTGCACATGTGACACAATGCGTGCGTGCGTGAATTGTTATTAACGTCCTAAACGAGCTAAAGAGCTTCTAAGGACGGGACCTACAGCTTTACGTGGGTTCCGACCCACATGTGTCCCCACCGGGAATCTAACCCGGGACCCCTTTGTTAGACGGAAGCGGGCGTTACCACTCACCCACAGGGGACACGTGCAACAATGAGTGGCATATCTCAAGCTTCGACATTCGTTTCAAAATTGTACAAAACCGCCTTCTGTCTTGGCCCTCTTCACTCTTTCTTTGAACTCGGGATTTACCAATTACGTTCGGTCATACCCTAGGCACACGCTCGGAAGAACCAGAAACACACTTCGAAACTACATACTACTGTATTTGTTATTTATGGCCATTACGTATCTGAAGCTCCAGTCGGGAGAGATAAGGGCCCACGATTTGGAAAGCAACGGCCCTGGCCTTACAGAAGGTATCCCAGCATTTGTCTGGTGAGAATGACCTACACCAGTGAAACTTTCCGTCACGATGTTCGGTCGCAGTAGGGTTCGGACACACATCCCGCGTGGCAGGCAGACACACAAAATGCTTCATTCATTTTGCATGTCACTCAATGACGTTCTCTGTTAATACAGATAGCGTGCATCGCAAACACAAATACCACATGCCTGTCTTGAATGATATGTGTGACTTTTTTCCATAGTATGTACTTAGGACAGTCTACTGTAAATGTGTTTCAGGTACACCCAGTAGAGTTGCAGCAAGTCAAGAATTTAGCTGCATGGTTTGAATGGATGCCAGTTATTTTCCGAGCAGCCCAGGGTGGTTTGGTAACAAACTTTGATTATTATGTAACATGAATAGAGTTCCGTCACATTTTGCACAATGATTCTCGGCTTAATACTACTAGTATCATTTGTTACTCCCACAGATCAATAATAAGACTACGTTTTGTACTGCTTTTTTCACATGTACGTTTTGTTTCACATGTACGTAGAACCCTCAGCAAACCAACTAACTTTCATGTGACATTTCAAAAACGTTATACACTTGCAACTTGTTTACTGGTAGGTATGCAACCACTCATAGCAACCCCACAATTCTCCATATCTTTGATTCTGTTTGCACTATCGAAGTGGCACAGACGAATTCTACTTTAATATTACATACTCTTTCCTTTCCAGCTCATTTTCACCGATCTTTATTTGCAAACATAAGCGGGAATCCCTCACTTCCTTTGGGGAATCCCTTGCGCAATTGTTCTGGAGTTTTGATTTTGATATTTTTGGATACAACGCATATGACTTCCTTTATGAAATTCCACGCCGCCTGTGTCACGGCCATTCGTCTTTGTGCTATAGCGTCTCAAAGTTCCGTGCCGCCAAATTTCCCACGCCCATAACTAGTAAAGGACACCGCTTTGCGATTTGTGTTCATATAGTTTTTTGTTTGTTTTGATGTCTACTTTCAACTCCCAAACGCTGTCATAGGAATTAAGGAACACCCTATACATACACACACACACACACACACACACATATATATATCCATGGTGTCCATCTGCACCCACCCACGGAAGGTTGCGCCCCAAAGGTGAGGTTTGCCCCATTTATTGTAACCTACGCTTGGTCATACACCTTCAAAGAAAATTTCGTTTTTCTATCTTCAATGATTTAGAAATTCGGTTTTCCGAGCGGCCATTTTGGATCCAAGTTGACGACTTTTTGAAAGTTTTCTTATATTGTTGTGACCTACTTGTGATGACCTACTTGTTGTGACCTACCTTCAAGTAAAATTTATTTTATCCAGCCCAAACAGTGTGCAAAAACTGATTTTGAGCGGCCACTTTGTATCCAAGATGGCGACTTTTGCCAAATGTTGTAATATTTCTCTAGACTACTTGTCATAATGCACCTTTATGCCAAATTTCGTATCTCTAGCTCAAAAGGTTTGGAAAATGGATTTTTAGATCCACCATTTTTGATTCAAGATAGCGTCTTTGGATACATCATGTAATATTTTAGTAAAATATAAGTGATAGTGTACCTTATTACCAAATTTGATATTTCTAGCTGCAGCCGTTTAGACTATGTATTCTTTACAACAATGGGTTCGGCGGCCATTTTGGATCCAAGATGGCGACTTTTTCAACATTTCGTAATATTGTTTTGAACTACTAGTAACAATACATCTTTATGCCAAATTTCGTATCTCTAGCTCAACTGATGTGGAAAATGCATTTTTGCTTCCGCCATTGTGGATCCAAGATGGCGTCTTTGAATTCATCAGGTAACATTTTCGTAATCAAACAGTGATGTTGTACCTTTATGCCAAATTTGATTTCAATAGCCCCAGCGGTTTAGGCTGTGTATTCTATACAACAATGGGTTCGGCGGCCATTTTGGATCCAAGATGGCGACCGATTTTGCTCATTAACGAACTTAACCGAGCTATTAGGCCTAGAAATAACAAAAATTTGGTTCAAATATCTTCAAAATTATGGCCGCTAGCGTATGTATAATATATAAATCTACCTAAAAGGTAAAGGTGAAAGAAGGAAAGGTATCACTAACACGACATACACGGTGTATATTTTTGGAAAGAGGATGATAAGCACTACAGGCACAGAAAAAGTGGATAAGTGTTTCTCCTCCTTTAAAAATAATGAGCATTTTGTATATGTACCCAACAAGTACCCTACATGTTAGAAATAAAGTTCTATGACACAGGGTAATTCAAAAGTCCCAGTACAGCCCGGCAGAACACAAACCGTCAAGAAAATTAAGCATAGTAGTGCACAAATGTGGAATGGTGGCTACATTTTGGAGTACATGATCACCGTGGCCGTCACCTTGAAATCCGCCATAGAGGATGGACATATTTTTCTAAATGTAAAGTAGATCATGCGACATATCAAGAAACACGATCATGTTCGCAGAAAGCCATTCCAGGTGTTAGATTTGACCTACCTGTTATGAATTACCGGCAGAATAACAGTCCTGTGTATTTTCAATTTCAACTTCCTTGATATTAATCTCGAGGTTAGGAAAGTCTAAACTGAATGGAAACATGCGTTGCTCGATGCTAAATGACTTGCTATTTTTCCGTGTCTTCGTTCTCGCTTGTCACACGTTTTTAGATTTGTTTACTTTCTCTATGATCTCTTGCTTAATTTGTATGTCTCTATTCCCTTTATCCTCTGTGTTTCGGCTTGTTATCACGTATTTTGTTTTCTCTATGTTTAGCTATAGACCTACATCAACACAATCTTATACTAAGACATCGATGTTACTTTCTAGTGCATCTACAGTGCGTTTAATTTAAAAGCGGTATGGAGAAAAATATACAATATGCAGAATATACAAGTAAGATTCTTAAAGCAAATGTTGAAAATGATGACCTTGTTCTTGAATGCATATGTTAACACGTTTTTCCATATTCCGTGTAACATTATGGAGGACTTCTACAGTTATACTCCTAATTTACACAGTGATGTTGTGCATCAGCTCTTCTAAGGTGCGTGGATTCTGCCTGTATACATTTTGCTTCAAAACTCCACACAAGAAGTAGTCTGGACTTGAAAGATCTGGGATCTGGCAGGTTACAGTTCTTTTAAAATAATCCTGTGTCCAAAGAAATCTCTTAACAAAGCCATAGTCTCATTGGAAGTATGCGGAGTTGCGCTGTCCTGCTGTAACCAGCACCGACGTTCCTCTGGTTCCAAGAGTGCAACAAACTGTATTATATTGTTTTGGTAAGTTTCACTATCTATTGTGTTTTCAAAAAATTGGCTCTACCACTCACCTCCTGGATATGGCACACCAGACACCAACTTTCGGAGGGTGGAGGGAGGGACTCCAGGAAAAGATGGGAATTTTCCCCATTTTCTGTATTGAACTTACAGTCGGAGCACCCTTACCGCAATTTTCCGTAAATTTACTGCGACTTTTTTGAATGGATTTGTTGTGAAATATTGTTCAACAGTGAAGGCATGTTCATGAACAGTAAATGGCATCGTAGAGGGTAATTTCTCACTCAACTAAACGAAGAACAAACACAACCTAGCAGTACAGCCGATCACCTGCAAGGGGCATCTGTCCACTCCATCCCTCCCCCTCCCCGTCCCCTCCCCTTTCTCCCTTCCCTCCTTCCTCGCCTCCGCTACAATAAACTTTTAATAACGGAACAACAACAACAAGAAAAACAAGACCTTACGTACTGTTTTTAAATTAAACGCACTGTATATCGTTTTCTTTTAAATATTCATCATCCACATATACGAACAGTAGGTTCAAGCTATTCAATATCCCCGACCTCGGTAGCCAAGTAGGATAGGACGCTAAGACACCGTTCATAAAGTTGCGGGTTCAAATCCAGCTTTCGGTATAGATTGTGGATTTTAAACTGCATTGGACTCATATCATCGTGACGGGACAAAGCCCAGATTTACTAAAATAGCCCATATAATTAAAGTTTACCAAAGTGTTTACCTTCAATGTTAGTCCCTTTGGTCCTCTTTTATTCATAGAAGCCTATTCTAAGGCAAAGTTAAACAGTAGTGCTAACTATGCATCATTTTGTTTTAATCTGCTAGTTAAAGAGAAAATAATTTTATGAGCGATAACAGCACCCTGACTTTCGTCCGTCCCGAATTTTAATCTGCTGTGAATCACTACACGACATACAATTACTATTACCTGTACATATTCTGTCTATGGGCTCTTACTAGTTGAACAATTTTTTTTAAATTCCAGATCATACCAGAATATTATATAGTTTTTTTTTCATTTTGATAGAATCGTATGCTTTCTCAAAATTTATGAACAAGTTGTGAACCGTCCCATTGTATTCTCATTTTTTCTCGAATATTTGTCTGAAGGTAAAAAATCTGGTCCAACGTAGAACTGTTTTCTTAAATTCACATTGCTGATCTCCAATTATTTCATCTACGTATACTTTAGGTGTCTTAGTACGATATTACTCAACACTTTGAACACGTCAAAGGTAGAACAATTCCGCGGTGATTATTACAGCCAGATTTATCGTCTTTGCTATAAATCGTAACTATTATTGAGAGTTTCCATTCATTTCGAAGCTCCTCCTTTCTCCATACAGCACTCATCAATTTATGTAGTTCATTGACTAGTGCAGTTCCTCCTGTTTTAATTAATTTGGCTGGGATGTTGTCAATTCCCAGCGATTTGATTTTTTTTAGTTTCTTTATTGATGTTTCGAGCTCGATTTCGCTATGTTTGGGAATCCATGGTTTAGAGATATAAATTTCAAATTCCTCTGTTTGTTCACCTGTGTATAAATTAAGGATTCTACTGAAATAACTGTCCCACACATCGAGAATTTAAGTTGGATCTGTTTTACTCTATTTCATGAATTTCACTTTTAAATACTTTCGCTTTTTGTTCCTAAGCCCACGTTTGGAGTTACGTTCCCGTTACTGTAGTTGTTTACATTTACCTTGGTTTTATTTGTCAGTCAGATCTTTCTTGTTTGTCTTCGTTCCTCATGAAGCTTAATGTATTCTTCTTCAAACCAATACTTGCTTTTCTGTCGAATCTTCTCATATAGACGTTATTTTCGTGCGACCTTCACAATGTTTTGTATATCCTCTCACAACTTATTCAAATCAAAGAAGTTATACACATTGGCTATTTTTTTTGGTCCGAACGTTAAGTAGTATCGTCTAGAGTCAGTTAGAATTAAAGTCAAGTTGGTATTTGCTTAAGAATCTCGTTTATGTATTAATTATACAATATGTGAATGAGATTCGGTTGAAATTTGTATATTTAAGTACCTGAAATCTTTGTCAATGTGCGAGTGTGACTGTACACGGAATCACCGTCAGCTGTCACAACTGTAGGATCATCCCAAAAATCGTCATCCTCGTCTATGAAACTGTAAGAGAAAATTGCAAATAGGAGAATGAAAAACATGCACATGTGCAGTACATTTAAAACATCCTATCATCTGGAGCAATTTCTGAGAGAAGGTGAACCTCAATTTCAAATGAACTTGAAATTGAAGTAGGATATTTTTTAAATATATATATAAAAGTAGTATATTGATAAAAGTAGGGTACAGCTGTTTAATCATTGGCCAAATACACATAAACTACTCTCAGTATTAACAGGACAGAAAACATGGGAGAAAGATGAGAGTAGTAATAGTTGGCTTAGACCAAAAATGTTTCTAATCTCCCTGAATTTTACATTATTTCGGAATGTAAGTTGTTTATGAATTGACTGAAGGAAATTGTTTTTTTGAGTGAACGCTTTGTGTTCTCTGCATTGGCCAGCTTACAGTCTAATATTTTATTAACTTTAGGTGATTTTATATGTGCTTATGTAGCATTATGATTTCAGCATGCAGAATTCAATATAGATACATGAATGCATAGGAATTAAAATGAAGTGTTGTCTGGAGTTGGAGCAATATTCTCATATTTGAGTGATTCAATATGATTTCAACAAAAACGTTACACAAACAACAGGTTATCGTTACTGCTTTAACAAGCTTTTATTGCAAAAGAAGAAAAATTATCAAAACTTGCAATAGATATAATTAGTGCTGTTACTGAGTTCTTAAAGATTCGTTGCGAGTATAAATTACGAAAATTTAAAATGTGACAGAAAAACTGACATAAGTACAATGTGCTTTTATTAACTTGAACGAAAGATTAATTGCGACATTATGAAAGCCTTTACTGAGTCAAAACAAGAGAGATATTTTTTTCGTTCTTCCTATCCGTAATGTTACTTGTTTACATTGATACCTCTAATATGTTAAGAAAACTTTTTGCAAAGATATACATTAGGCTTTTAAATTAATTTTAATTAAAAAATTAAAAGGAAAGTAATGTTTTCTGTGAAAACGAGGACATTCTTTACAAATGCAATTTTCATATTACACGTGAACTGTTGAGAACTAGGAATATTATTTTATAACAATACCTAAAAAAAAGACAAAGTCAAAACTAATTCCTTTGCTGTCCGAAGAGAAGCTAGAACACTCTACTCTGAAAATGCTTCCAAAATTTAATGTACGTATTAAAACAAATATTTTCTCTTTCTAATATAAGAAAAGTTGGAACATTAACAAGGAGTTCAATTATTATTTTTTTTAGAACAAAGTCTCAAAAGATTGCCACTTCGTTCCTACATACCATATTTTGACAACAGTTTAAGTGCGTTTCACAAGGCAGTTGGTCTAATTGTAAGTAGCACTGCACACACTAGAACTTACAGTAAGTATTTTGATTAATCTTTTTCTCACCTGCCCACTGCCCATAATAGTCACTAAGATATGTCACTCCACAAGATGACATAATAATAGTTAAGGTGAATGTATAACGTTGGTTACGTACACTTAAAAAATGCATTTATACTATTTCTATCTTCTCTAAAATTGTATAATGTTTGTGCACAAAAGGAAACAAAATATGTCAAGAAAGTGCTGGGATGTTTTTCTGAGGTGAATTTTCTTCACGTCTTTTATAATTTTAACTTCTTACATACTTCTTCTGAGCATTTTGTTCACTGCGGGGTTAATCACTCAACTTAGGCTCAGTAATTTTTTGTCGATCTTCTTGACTCTATTGCGAAAGAAAATAACTATTTTACTATGGTTTTGTGCTTCTATTATTTAAGGAAAGAAGTTTCTACAGAGACGGCACGAGTTCTACCCTACCTCCAGGAACATTTGTGGTTGTTTCCTACACACTAAATCAGAAAAGCGGAAATTTTAACTCTTCTTTCGATGAGAAAGTGATTTCGTCGAAAACTACTGAATTTCAAACGGAAAGAGTGGTTTCCAACGAAACGCTCTCCTCGTTTTGGTAGAAAATATTATATGATATTTGTAGATGGGATTTCCATGCTTTACGGATGTACCTTATTCTTCAAGCTTGAAAGAGCGTTTACACATCTTTTTAGAGTGGTTCACAATGCATCATGGGTAGTAGTCAAATTTCCCGCCATTTGTTATAGCAAAGGTTATCGAAAGACGATATCATACTGGAAGTTAATAGTGTTTAGTTAAATATGTTAGTAGAAGATATCTGGAGTAAATTATATACAAGAAATCCTTGAAAATTTTCTTAACCTGATGAGATCAAGGTGACCCTTTCGAAAGCATTCTTTCTCAGTTGTCCACGTAGGCTATTGTGACGCATTATGTAACCAACTTGATGACAAATACCAGCGTTTAGAAATAGTAAATAGGTGAAAAACAATTGGAGGGATTATACAGAAGTGCTGGAAAATACGTATATAGGACAGCGCAAAATACCGTGAACGTCTGGAAATTATCTGTCTACATGAGAACGACTTAAAATTGATTGTTTATTGATTGTGAAATAGATGTGATAGTATGTGGAAACGTACGCTGTGAAGTCGTCAAAGTTGGTAGAGACTTTGTAACTTAAAAAACAACTTCAAGGTTTTTGAGTGCGTGTCTTGCGAGTATATATTGTAACACATTTTGATGTTTTGTCCGGATTACAATATTTATTCCGAAGAGAAAATAAATGCGGGTACATACTATAACATTTCTTGAAGACAGTAGTGTCGTATGGTGACTATGTATACCGTCGTATCTTAAAACACGATAAACAAAAAATGGAAATACTCTACAACAAAAATTGTATCCAAGTTTTTAAATAGTTTTGGATAATATGGTAACTTAGTTTGAAAACTTAGAAACTCACAGAAATATTTGGAACCTGGCTCTACCCTCTGCTAGTCCTTCCATATTTTTAATTGAAATTAAAAATCTTCTAATGTGAAACAAATTATAATAATGTATTTTTTTATTAGGAAATATAATATCCTACTAATAATTAAAAAGAATAAAACATAATGTTGTAAGTTAACGTTCATCAATATGCAACAGTAAGCATACTAGTTAATTTTGTTACATGTAATTGTAGATAAATTTTAATAAAAAAGTTTATGCAAGTAAATAAGGTGTAATAAGGTGACGCTGCCTATTTTTTTTTTTTTTAGTCTTTTTCATTCATCAAAAAATTATTGCACTCGTCAAAAAATGCTCCCTTTTCCTGTCTTTTACATTTTCAACCTTTTGTTGCGTCGTTTGTATTGAATTGTATTATATTTATGACCTTTAGTCATCTAAGGCTCAGGCTGGGATAGGAGAGGAGAAAGAATTCGATAAGGCGTCGAGCAGGGCCTATGTTGAAGGTAACACGCCGGCATTTTCCTCGTATGACTGAGTAAAAAGCCTGGAGAAACCTCAGTCAGTGATAAATAGTAAATAAGTCATGAAATGTTTAAATTTATAGTGAAAAAATAAGAAAACAATTTTAAACTAAAATCCAGATTGAGCCTTGTTAGTGAAGTGAACATTGACAGCCAATCAAATTTTATTGAAAATTCTTCGTGTAAAATAGACTAGATTTAAATACTTCATAATTTTACGTTCAGCTATTTAAAAGACAAGAAATTTTATTGAAATGTCGATCAATGCAACTTTTTTATGAAGGTAAATAACATACGAATATTTAAATGTGTTTTTATATGTTGTTAAAGCTTGTGAATGATGATTTCGTTATACGTGGCCTATCTAACAATGTCAACAGATTATGCAAGTTTGTGCACGCTGTAAAAAGTTGCATGTTGAATACAAGGTAGTTCTTCTATGCACCCTATTTCTGTTTAGTGCTGCACTGTGATTGATAGTTACAAACATTCTGATTAAATGCATGCCTGATAATCAATGTAGTATATGTACTTCATTCGCTAGTTGGTTGCCACCTAGTAAACTGAACCCATGCGTAATATACAATGGTAATTATTCTATTGGCGATCTCAGTTATCGTTACAGTTTGTATGTTTGGTAACATAAGTATGATCAACATACAAAGTTATGCACCAAATATAAATTGAATAATATTTATGGTAGTCAGGATGGTCGACCGCTGGGATCGAGACCACAACCTTCCGAAGGCTACGGAAACGCGTCATTTTCATGTTCAAAACATGAAAATATTATCTGAATAGATGGTAATTCATCTAATGTGCCTACCGAGAAGAACCATTATAAACTCTCTTTATACTGTATACTCAATTTGTTGTCAATTCCATTTACAGTTTTCTGCAATTACCCAGATTTTAATGAGGATGAATGTTTACAAAATAACGCACCTAGTGAGGAACTAAACGTAAATTGAAAAAAAAATGTATATTTAATTATCTTCAAACAATTATAAAGCTCACATGAATATGTCTTTATGTTTGTGGTGTACTCGGTAGATGATTGGTTTTGCTCACCGCCTTTATTCAATGTATCCTGGCTTCAATTTCAATGCAGACACATTAAAAATAAAACTTTTCAATTCCCCTCTGAAGTGCAAGTTCCTTCCTAAGAACATAACCTCCATCTTATGGTAGGCAATGGCAGACAATTATCTGTTCCCCTTGACCAGAAACCTTCAGATGAAAACTTCTTCCGGAAAAATAGCAATCCTCCATAACGTTTTTAAACACAACAAAAGTCATTTTAACCCACGTCTATGCATTTAATTCACGAAGTAGGTAACATAAACTCATTCAGGTTTGTATTAGGTAGTGGAAATGCTGCTGGAGGGTAGTCGGCCACGATGTAATTTGTAGGTACCATTCCGACATTTGTCTGGTGTGACTGAGGAAAATCCTGCAAAATCTTCAGTCAGAATGAGCAGCCGCTGTGATTGCTCTTAGGACTTTCTAATTGCTACATAAGCGCTCTAGCAACTGATCTACGGTATGAGTAATATAGTATATCATCAATCAGTGACTTGTGTTGTTCATGATATTAATATGGATTATGAAATGATTAACTAATAATGGACACAATAGACCCTATGTATTACTGAAGTCTCAGTTTCTTCAGTAGTTTTTATATTTGCGTGGCATATTTAAATTGAGTAATAACCGAAATTTAAGTACATGACACGTATGTACATAAGTGAAAGGTTTAATGATGTTCAGCTCAGGAACAAAGTGCAAAATAAAGTGCGTTTAATATGCACCAGTTTCTTTCAATTCTTACGTCTGTGATTACAATTAATTTCAAAGATATTTTTAAAAGAATCATACATATATTTCCAAGATTGCTGGTAGTTTCCTTAAGAGAGATCTTCGGCTGAGTTCTCATCAGAATTATGTCTTAAAACTGTTGGTGTTAAAGGAACATGAAACTCTTTATGGCTTTTAGGATACATAGATCCATATAATACTATATTGCCCGCATTTAACCTCTAAGTTTTGGATAGTTAATGCTTACTGAAGTTTAAGTGTCATACCTGTTGCCGAACTATTAAAGCATGAATACAGTAGAGTTAATATCGTGGTTTTAATTTATCTAAACAAGAAAAGAAACACTCAATACTTTACACGATTTTCTCACTTACACAAGATGACCTCTTGGTATTACGTTTCACAACAGTATGAAGTGACAAATTATTATTCCAGTCCTTAAACTTACAACCAATTTAGAGTTTGTATACTTTGAAAGGTGAAAGTTGCAATTTTCTCAAAATATGCATGTCGACCAGCTCGGACCTATTAGGTAATCAATATTAAAGGTAGCAAGCAATATGTTTTAATTTATTGACAATTGTGAACATTTTCTTCATCAGAATATAAATATAGTCCGTAAAACAATATTGGATCATTTTGAATCCATATAATGAACCTGACAAGGTTCAACAGAGATTACAAGAAATATCGCGTCACAGACAAGTTGCTATATTAATAAAGGCTGTAGTTCTTTGCCTCGGCGAATGTAGAGTTCACCAAATTTCTAATATTGAAAGGCATATGATCTCTTTGGGTTTTCTAATTTATTGTTGATATCTTAGAATTTAGTACACCTGTTTTTTTAACTTAAAATTGAATGAGCAACACAGAAACAATATCAGAGAAATGAAACGATTAAGTTATTAATTTTCATTTACGAAATAATATACTTTTCTCTGTTGAGAAATACAAGTCATTTATACATAATGGAGTTATCTCTCATATTTATAAACACACTTGATGTATTTTCTCTGTTATTTTAGACAGACGTTATAGGATCCTAATATCCACAATTACAGGTCACGTTCTATGAAACAACTTCTGGGAGATCGAGCTGTTTTAAAATGTGTTTCATCCCATTCTACTATCTGGTTGTTTAAACTACTGTTATCGTAATGTAGATTTAGTATTTCAAAGTTTGTAAGCCTCGATTGATGTGGAAATTCTAGAAACTCACATCCAAATGTTGATATTTTTTTACCCTTTATTAACTTTGTAAACCCCGGAATATAACCGTAGTTTCAATGTCTTAATTTCAGTTTAAAAAACCTAAAGTGTACAAAGAAAACGTTAAGGAACCTAAATTGTATTAAAAAAACGTATGGGCCATAATAATTGTTTGTCTTGCAAAACAAATTCGTCTTGCTAACAGAATAATTGAGTATGCCACGTCATTGACATCTTAATTGGTGCATTGATAACTAAAACATAAGCCAGAACTCAATATAGAACTTCGGTCATAATCATAGTAACAATAAACGAAACCAAGAATATATAGAAACGTTAAACTTTTACATACGCTAACAAAAATGTAAGCATAATACTTAATTTCTGTTGAAGAGCGATAGTTTCATCATGCCACATTTTACACACAAATGAAAAGGTTTTGGATTGAAACCACTTAACTCTAATCTCACGGTTACACTAATTTCGTCCATTTATCATTTCCTAAAGATAGTTCTAGATACAATTAATTTTAACCATTAACTTTTATCACTAAGTTTCATGGAATTGCCATTCAGTAAATTTTGTTCTATAAACCACCAAACTCCACCATCTCTTAGCTTTCTTAATTCTTTTAATTTATTGTCGTTACATCAATATACGAAGCAAGAACAAAAGAGAAGAATTGAAGAAATATTATCGTGGATTCTTTTCTAATCCATAGGAAGGATTTTTTTTTTCAAAAATACACATAACAAACACAATCCAGCAAATACGAACAATATTGTTCAGTGAACGACCATCTTTCTGTAAACATAAGGCTTAAACAAAATTTTACTGTCACTTGTATAATTTCTAATATTACTTACTTACTCTATAGCTTACGGAACTCGCAAGTTCATTGCCGTAGAAACAAACGTTCGCCATCGGGTTCTATCCTGGGCAACATCAAGCCAGTTTTCATCACAAACACCTATTTCTCGAAGATTGCTTCTAATATTGTCCTCCCAACGTTGTCGGTCTTCCCAACAGTCTCTTTCCACCGGCTTTCCAACCAAGATGGAATATAATCTTCGTTTTTCTCCCATTAAAGCTACATGGTCTGCCCATCTTAGTTGTCGCGATTTCATTATTCTTACAACAACGGGAAGTCATACAATCCGTGAAATTCTTCATTATGCAGTCTCCTCCATTCTCCAGTCATCTCGTTCCATTTTGGCCCGTATATCTTTCTCAAAACATTATTTTCAAACACTCGTAATTTATGGTTATCTGCAAGGGTCGTACTCCAACTTTCGCAACCGTAAAGTATTAACCGTTCTGTATATTTTCAATTTCAACTTTCTTGATATTAATTGCGAGGTTAGGAGTTTCTGGACAGAATAGAAACATGCGTTGATGGATACTAAACGTTTTTTATTTCTTCTGTTACCTCGTATTTGCTTGTTACATATGTTCCCAAATATTTAAACTTGTTTGCTTTCTCCATGTTCTCATTCTCAATTATCATGTACCTATTTCCGTTATTCCCTGTGTTCCGACCTGTTATGATGTATTTTCTTTTATCTATGTTTACCTGTAGACCTGTCTCATCGCATGCTACTAAGACATCGGTGTTACTTTGTACTGCCTCTATATGTTCCCCTATTAAATCTATATCATCCGCGCACACTAACAGTTGATTCAAGCCATTCAGCGTTAGTCCCTTTTGTCCTATTTATTTTTAAAATCGCATATTCTAAAGCAAAGTTAAACAGTAGTGGTGACAAGGCATTACCTTGTTTCGACCCGGTGTGAATCTTGATACTGCCCGACATATTATTACCTACCAGTAGTCTGGGGTCACTAGTTGAACAAGTATCTTCGGAATTCCAAATTGTACCAGGATACTGTATAGCTTTTCCCTTTTAATAGAATCATAAACCTTCTTAAAATCAATGAATAGCTGGTGAACAGCCCCATTGTATTCCCATTTATTCTCAAAGATTTCTCTCTAGGCAAAACTCTGGTCCAACGTGGATCTATTTATAATAAATCCACATTGGTGATCACCAATTATTTCATCTACTTGTACACTTAGGGGAGTTAGCAGGATTACTCAGTACTTTGTAACATGCTGGAAGTATGAGATTCCGCGGTAATAATTACAGTACCTTTTATTGTCTTTTTTATATACCGAAACTGTTATTGATGTTTTCCATTCCTTTGGACGCTACTCCTTTTTCCATATAGCACTTATCAATTTGTGAAGCTCGTTGATTAGTGCCGTTCCTCCCGTTTTAATTAATTCGCCTGGAATAATTCCATTGTCTATTCCTGGTAATTTGAAAATTTTCAATTTCTTTACCGACATTTCTACCTCGATCTCCGTAGGTTCGGTTATCCACGCTTCTGCTTTGTAGATTTTAAATTCATATGTTTGTTCTCCGATGTGTGCATTAAGAAGTTTGTCGAAATAATTTTTCCACGCATCGATAATTCTAGTCGGATCGGTTTGAAGATTCCTGCGTTTATTTCTAGTATTTCTTAATTTATGCTGGTAACTTCTCTTTACGAGTTGCCTTCCCTTTCTACAGATCTCATATGTTATTTGTTTTGCTGTTTTCCTCTATTCCCGGTATCTCCTGCGTCAGATACTCTTGCTTTTTGTTTGTGAATACCTGTGTGGCATTGTGGTTCGCGTTACTGTAGTGGTTGGTATTTGCTTTGCTTTTATTACTTAGCCACCATTACCTTGCTTGTTTTCCTTCCTCACGAAGCTTACGAACTTCTTCATCAACCGAAGGCTTGTTTTTCTGCTGTTTCTTCTCACCTAAATGTTCCTTTGCTGCACCCTTCACTCTATCACGAATTGCCTCCCACGTCTTATTTGCAGTAAAATTCACTAATAATTTCATCTTTATTACTACTCGATTCGGCTAAGATTTCGAGCCTATTTGAGATTTCGAGTTGGTAGTCTGCTTTTACGCTTGGATTATCTAATCATTTAACTTCGAATTTAAATTGTTTTGATCCTTTACTTTCTCTGGTGGCGATGCATAACTTTTATCTCACTTTTGTGATCACTAACTTATGGTCGGTGTCACCTTCCGCTCCTCAGTAAGACCTAACATCCATTATATTGGTATGTCTTCGTCTATCTATTAATACGTGATCGATCTGGTTTAGCGTTTTGCTATCCGGAGATACCCATGTGTATTTGTGTATGTCTTTTTGCTGGAAGTATGCGCTCTTAACTACAAGGTTTTTCGAAATCGCGAGAGTTATAAGTGTTTCTTCATTGCTGTTGGTCTTTTCGTGAAGATTGTATTTGCCTATAGTGGGACTATATTTGTCGTACCTCCCTACCTTAGCGTTGAAATCACTCAACACAATTTTCGTATTATTTTCAGTAATCGGTCAAATAACCTTTCTAGTTGCTCATAAAATGTATATTTGTCGTTATTATTAGCCACCTCGGTCGCTTATTAAAACCGTGTTGCACCATCGAGTACATATCGTAACGCACGATAGTCGTTTACGAACTCTATATTCTGGACCGCAGGAAAGATGCTGCTCTTAACTATGAATCCTGTTCCGGAATCATGAGACTATGTTCCCTCATAGCAGGAAATGTACTTGCCTTGTTGGATGTTATCTTGACCCTCCCACCGGACTTCTTGTATCTCTAATATGTCCAGCTCGTACTTCTCGGTCTCTCGTATCGTCACCGAAGAGCTCTCGTTTTGTATAACGATCGTACATTCCATGTTCCTACTCTAAGGTCTTTCTTAATTCTGTTCTTGGAGCCCCTTGAAGCAGTCCCCGCCCGGAGATCCGAATGAGGGACTAGTTTACATCTGGCATATTTTACCCTAGGAGAGTCCATGAACCATCTGTTACTATTTCTTGACCTGATTTAGCAGTGTAGGGTTGTCAGCTCTGCGACCTCGCAGTAAAGGCAGACTTTCAGGATGTCGTCCTCTATCCATCTCTAAGCCTAACCGATGTCATTCGTCTTCAGTCTCGCAAGTAAAGTACCCGAAGTGAGGACTCGAGTTGCTCATCAAGTGATACCTTAAATTGAAGCTTGTGACGAGTATAGTACACCTGTGAAATCCTAGCTGCAGAGCTCCAGTAATAAAAAGGTTATGAAAGGTCAAAGTTCAAATAGAAAGCGAATTTAGCTGCTTGTGATGTCCATGTTTTGCTGATTATTTCGATGGTAATACGTCGTAAGTTGCTCCCAATTAATGTAATGTGTAGAATGATATCCCTCTTTCTGCCTGATATCCCGATGTACGTTCTTTTACCCGAATCCAGTGGTCAATTTCCAGGAAATAAGCAAAAAGATCCCGATAACATAGTGTCCCATCCAGGAAAGACTGCAAACATGAACAAAAGTGATTTAAAAGAGTTTTATTCTGTATTCTGGAATAGCCTGCCTGCCGATCGTGACAAAGTCTTGCTTTTGCTGGATTCATGGAGTGCAAATAAGGATGATAACGTATCAAATGAATTATGCCGTAATCATATAACACTGTTCAAACGTTTAATTCTTGGTGGTTGCACTGGTTTTATCCAACCACTTGGTGTTTACTTCTTCCGTCCATATAAATCATTTATCAGGTTCATTACTGACACAGTTATCGCTTCCTCGGACATTAATCTCTGGCATCGGGATAACATTTTACGAACGCAGTCCTTCACTCTCTTCCAATTCAGCGCCTCACGATTTCGCAACATGATCAGGTTTGCGTTTTACAAAAGCGGCTACTTGGATGAGGAGCCCGAGCCCTGGATTTCTCCATTGGATTATTGTTTTGATTCTAATATACGTGACGAGTGTTACAAGACCTCATGTGAGAACATCTCTTTTGTCAAGTGTGCTCATTGTGAGCAAAGTATCTGCTTATCACACGCCTTCATTGACGACTTACATATTGATTGTATCAATGTGTAGTACTTTGTACGTGCCTCTTTCCTTCAAATGAATCGCATTTCAATTCAAAACCATGTCCTTCTGACTTTTGTTCTGTATTTCGTTTTAACTTGTTTCAATACAATTCGCTTTCTCTTTGAACATTGACCCGCCATAACCTTTTTATTTCTGGAGCTCTGCAGCTAGGATTTCACAGGTGTACTATACTCGTCACTAGCTTCAATTTAAGGTATCACTTGATGAGCAACTCGAGTCCTCACTTCGGGTACTTTACTTGTCAGGGTGGTAATAGTGGTATATAGTCGCCTTCCCCCTCACGATGATATTTTTGTTCGGGGCTACCTTCCCTAGCCTTTGTCCATTCCTCTACTAACTGCAAGGCAGCAGCACTGGGTTTGGTCCACCCCGAAATATTTTCGGTATCCACTATCCGAACAAAAACACCAGAGGTGCAAAAAGTGGAGCCAAGTTCTTTAGCCCTAAAAAGGTGTGAAATGGGAGACGGATGAGCCAAGTTCCTTGGTGA
>JAGDQP010038528.1:5474-18132 GCA_022664845.1 Lepisma saccharinum
AACGTTATGTTGCCGTATCTTATTTATGATTGGTTCCAGAAAATATTAGAGTTCTACAGACGTACGTACACGAAAAAAGTACAAGAAGAATAAGGTCCCATCAGAAGAAATTAAATTATTTATTTCATATAACATCCAAAAATATTGAGAAATATAGTATATTGTAATAATTGATTGTCATCACAACAAAAAGGCTAAAAAAAAATAATTCTGTCAATATTCTTTGCTAGATAGCTACCATAAAAAGTTTATTATTTCTTACAATTATCGCACCATTACTAGTCTTAAGATTAGAACTTGTTTCTATTTATCCTTTGAAATATTCACTTTAATTTCTCTTCATATCTGGGTTTAAAAATTCCAATAACGTTACACACTATAAAGTCATATGGCCGTTACACATTACAAGATGTCGTATGAACCTGATAAGTATTTTATAAAAAGCTGGATTAAAAAAAAAAAAAACTTTTCGCGTTTAGAAGAAATTTTGTATTTCTATATAACGGCTATTTTTGTCCAATAAGAGCCTGTTCAGTGTTCACACGTGATCGTAAGCTTCAAGACATCTTGCATGATGTTGGAAATGAAACAGATTGCTTTCTTTAGATATTCTGACTCTCTGCAAGGTAAATAAATTCTATCAGGACTTATTAGCAACACTGGTAACATTTGTGACGATTCCAACCACAACCAATCCTTTAGCAGAGCATGCAGTGACGCAGTGTTTCTGCCGAAAAGAATATCTAATGAAGTGAGATTAAGTTTTCCTTATTGATCAGGATTGTTTATTACATTCTAGGCATCTTTGGTCTGCTAAACGAAAAATTTCATGTTCTCAACTCATGATCAGTATTTAAATCATTTTCCCTTTCCATGTTGATCATTAGTCACTACCGCCGTTAATCGCTACCTTATTACGAAATGAATACGACATGCTTACAATAATACCTCTGTTTGACTGAAGACAATGGATCACTGCCATCTGTTTAGCTATTCTACCCTGACAACCATCAGCTGAAAGGGCAGGATACTTACCAAGATTTTAGGTAACTGTATTTTTACGATCAGTGCTATAATGAGTTTTAACATAATTTCTTTTGTGCCTCAAAGACCGCATAAACAGTATACTGATAGCTAATAATATGACAGATAGTTAGAGATTCACAGCAGAGTGAAAATCTAAATACCTTGTTTCCATTTCTTTTGAACTTTGAATTAAAAAATGTGATTCTTAAAATATAGGATGGTAAAATGGCACTAGAATCCAATTATGAGATAAACTTGTGGCTTCCGTAAACTATATAGTTCGTTGTAGTACGCCCAACTGTAATTCAAAACTTGCTTCGCCTTATTCAGAGAATTAAATCACTGACATCTCTGGCACAAAGATTGTATGTAATTTTGACTACGAGACTTTTGTGCTTACTCGCGTGTCAGAAAGCTTAGCAATTCCGTACATTACAACTAACAAAGAACACAAAATTTAGTTATAATCTAGAAATCTATATATTTCTAGAGAGAATACTCATTCGAAAGGAAGTCAAGCCTTTTGATGTGTACAGTGTCGCTTTTCCGACTACTATTATGGTATCTTCCGTAAAATTGAGGGTCAATTTATAACGAAAGAAAAGAAGTATTACACAAATGGAGGGGAAAAGTACGTGCTCATAAAACTGTTGATAGAGACTGATAATAACCGACAACACCCAAGGAGTGAGAACATCAATATTAAAAATTAATTAATTAATAGTTGACGAAATTAAAAGGATTTTTTTTAAAAAAGAACGTGCAGGCAATCAATATATTTTGCCCTGACACTTCATTGAGAACACCTACTTAAATCTCAACACACTCACTGATCGCACCTGTATATTCACGTTTTATCTTATAACCATAAATGGGTGCTGGCGGCATCCTCTTTCCTATATCACGCTCTTATTAGGTTTTTCTTCATACCTCTCTATCATCTTCTTCTTTAAACATATTTTTCTCGTCGTTATCTTGCTTCATATATGACATGCCAACGTCATTACAGGCACTTGAGTCGTTAATCACATTGTTTTACACAAACAAAATTTTTGTGATGGAGGCGCTCCCCTGATCACGCTCATGAATCAAATTTTGATAGGATTCCTCTGTTACGGCGAGGAAGAAAATAAAAGCATCCGCTAGAAGACTATAAAGAGGATGAAGAAGATACACTTGTGAGTGATTTCGATTCTTTTGTTCTTTCCGAGAAGCATTGTGGTCTTTGGTAAAGACCACAGGTTGAGAAATTGGTGCAAGGCTGGTAAATAGAGTTATCCAAACATCCCCTTTTTTCTTTTCACATCTTGCCATTTATTGATTATCGCCAATTTCCTTGTCTCTCTATACAAACGTTAGGGAGAGCAACCGGACAGCCTCTTCATGATTCTTTCATTTGTCTCTTTATATTTGAATTGCATCATGCAGTTGCGAAATTCGAACATATTGAAAAATGGAGAGAAGACTTAGTCCCTGCTGTGACCGGGAAACATACTCTACAACTTTAAAGAAGAATCTTTCAATATTTGTACCTTCGAAGGATAGTGATGTCAACGCCGAGTGCAAAGCTAGTACCCTCTTGAAAACTATGAAAAACTAGATACAAGAATTATGGTCGAACTGTGGGATCAACCCCTTCCAAGGTTGCAAATGACAAGTACTGCATTATAATCGTCAGACTAGCAAACTACAGTACATTCGCCAAGTGTCTCACCAGAATTTGTTTAAAATTAATTAAAATGCAAAGTTCTCCACGGCCTAATATGTATTGTACTAATTTTAGCGGCCCATACTGGTAATTTACATATTTATGACCCTTAATATATCCGGATAAGATAAGAAAAAATAAATTTATGTGCGGTAGCAGCACTATGGTCATATATCCGGAATGCTATTGTAAACAACTATTACAATCAGGCACAAAAATGCTTTTATTTTCGTTAGATGGACCTGGACATTAATGTCGATATATGCAAAACAAATTGGATCAAGCACTGATTCTCTGATACATATACACACGTCCGCCATCTTGAATCCGCCATATTGGATTCAAGTTAGTTTTTTTAACGGGAATAAGTGCAAGTGATACATTAAACTCATCTAAACATTTCGCAGAAATGCACTCGTGTAGTTAGTTTGACCGTATCTTGAACCGTTTTGAAGTTGTTGCATGTTAAATGTCAGTCACTTTACCATGACTAATATTGAACAAAATGTAAAGTTCTGCGGAGCCTACTTTGTGTGTAGTGCTAATTGTAGCTTCCCATAGCGGTAATTGTTCATACTTATGAGACTTGATGAACCAAACTAGCTACACCAGTGCATTTCTGCGAAAATTTTACATGAATTTGATGTATCACTTGCACCTATTCCCATCTGAAAAAATTAACTTGAATCCAATATGGCAGATCCAAGATGGATGACTGTGTGTGTAACATGTGTCAGAGAAGCAGTACTTAATACAGTTTGTTTTGCATATATCCACATTCATATCCAGTTCTATCAAACCAAAAAAATAAAAACAATTTTGTGTCTGACAGTGAGCGCAATAGTAGTTTATGATAACATTCCGGATATATGAAGGTTCATAAATATGCAAATTACCGGTATTGACCGCTAAAATTACTGCAATACACATTGGGCAGCGGAGATTTTTACATTTTAATCAATTTTAAATAAATCCCGGTGAAACACTTGGCGAATGTACCTTGTAAGACCTGAATTCTGCGTGTGCGTTATATGGATCTTTACCAGGATATGTTGATACTCCCCTACCAACCTTTGCTGTTGCTAAGAATGACAAATTTCTCATTGATTGTCACCAGTACTAGAAGGAAGCTTGACGGAAAAGAAGACAAAATCGCAAATTTGATCGCTTCTACAGATCTCTCGCAGACATCAACATAGGATTCGCACAGCCATTTAAAATACTCAGAACTGCAACGTCTTGAGTATTATTGGCAGCTTCCCCAGTAGCACACAAACGTTGAAAAATACGTTGATTTAACTTTAGTACCAAAATACCAGAATATGCGCCTGTTCAACAGTTTATTCAACGCTGAATAATTGTTGAGAAGCATCTTGAAATCAACGTTGTTTATGCCCACCTGTTCAACCTTTTCCAGTTTCTGCACACAGAGCATAGTTGCTGGTTGCTGTATAGTGGCATACCTATTTAGTTGAACTTCACCCGTTGCTTTCATGGTGAACTAATTTACTAGTAAATTTTCTCACTGTCTACAGTGAGGTTCGAAGTTGGAACTTTCTGCAATTGTGATTTGTAGGTCGTCACTCTAACCACTCATCCACGTAGCTATCTAGCGAGTAAATGCTATTATACTATTACTTTTATGTTACGAAGAATGTATCTGAAGTAAATCCATTCGTACTGGGTGAAGGCGGTCACTAGAAATCCAGACACGTCGGCTACCAGCATGTGAAGGCATTTACTCATAGAGCAAGCATAAACGTAGTCTTCATCGTCAAGAAGTGGACGACGAAAACACGTGTTTTCCAAACATATTTTTAACGTTGTATATGTCCACCTATTTAACGGGTTATCCGATGTTTAATAATAGTTGCAAAGATGATCAAATGAACATTGGAAATAAAACGTCAGTTTTAACGTCGAAAGTGGATCACGAAAAAATATGTTTTTGTAACGTAAATAAGCCGTTTAACCGTTTAATGAAAATGTAATTGAAAGAAACAATAATAAATGTGTCTAAAAATATGACAATCTGAACAATCATGTACTCAGCGGTGAAATCTAATTCTAAAGACGGGGAAAATATTTCGTAGGGTTCGACGTTTCAAAGTGTAATATATCGGCATCAAAGAAGCATGTGAAGCGAAATTTATGTCAGTTGAAAAGGAAAGTTGAAAACGTCACATTAACGCCCTATAAACGAAATAATATGTTAGTTGAAATATAGTTTAAAATTCAATGTGTTTTTAACATACAAAATGACAATATGATAGACATTCCTTCTATCAACTTTTAAGTACAGTTTTTATACAGTTAACTTAAGAGTTAACAGTTGAGTTATCGTTATTGAATCGAGTAACGTCCTCGTCCGACTGTATTAACAAAAAGTTCTCCTTAAGGGTCTGATGTCAAACCTTCATCGACAGATGTCAGTACAGTAGATGGCAGAAGAAAGATTGTGATGTGGGACATGGGAACATGAATTGGAGCAAGATCATGTATCCATTGCAAGTTGACTAGTTAGCAATACCAGGACAACCTTTGCGAAAACGTATTCCTCTCACTGCTAAATTCTAAAGATTTTTTACTCCTTTTTCGCGCCCCCGCATCACTCTGCAGGCATGAGAATGATTAGATCTCGGGATGTCAGCGCGGGCCCATCGAGTAGAGTCCCTGTTTACTTATTCTCTGGAGTTATCTGAAAACATGATGTATAGAGAAAAGTTAAACGATACACACCATCTCCAGCAATGGATCCAGAATAGGTGAGTTACTGTTAAGACGTGAGATGTGTTACGCACGGTGTATGAGGACTGAAAAAAAATTACATATAGCGTGGCCGATATATAGATCAAACCATTATTTTTAAGCGTCCCTATCTCCTACAAAAATAAACGTCGGTGAAAAAGAATTCTTATTTTAATGTATGGGAACGAGATAGCCTAAAACGATGTCACATGACCTCATTCCTGGCCTAAATCCAAGATGGTGATTTTTCGTCAGAGGTATGTCTAGGTATCGCTCACCAGTCAAGTTGCCATGGATGAACACTGGCCACACAATTCGTATGCTCTATATCCTACATCACATTATGACCATGCTTCCATCTCCTGCTGTTCTGTTATCTGTAAAATAAAATTAATTGTATGGGCGGTAACAGCACTATGGCTTACGCCCGTCCCGATACGGGGTAAGCCCCTTATCTTCGTCACGTCAATCTATAGCTGTTAAGTAAGTTAAAAAACATTTATGGTTAAAAACTGAAGATGTAAAGAGTCTTCAGTAAAATAAAATAAAATAAAATAAAATTAAAATAAAGTAAAATATTAAAAATAACAGTTGTGGCATGTTTATTCTGGTCCCACCAGTCGCCAGAGCCTCGTTAGCCTGCTGTGAATGCAGTTCACAGGGTGCACTACGAGGAAGTGAGGTTGGCATTTGAGTGCTCTTATTCGAACACCCCTTACACCCTTTCTGTTATCTGTCGATGATGGGTTGGCATCACATCAATAATGATGGTTCTGTTTATTGTCCCCCTCACTGCACCTTTCTAGAGCCTATTTTGCTAACTGTATCTGTTTATCTGGGTCATCCATACGTAGGTGTTTTCGTATTTCCAGTTTATACGGACGCCATTTGTTTTCTCACAGCACCTGTAATATGGACTTCTGACTGACAGCAACTTATATCGCCTTTAATCGTCGAGTACTGCGTGTAGGGCTTTTAGAGTAGTTTCCACAAGTGTACTTGCAGTGTTCATGTCGGTTGGTCGTCCACTACGTCCCCCGTTGTGCACAGTTCCCGCCCCTCATTTTTTCAATATCTTGAATGTGGTTCCGTGTGTTTTCTATGCTCACTGCGAATGAGGTACGTTGGACTCAATTAGAATCACCCTGGTACTGGGAGAATCACTCATCAGCACAATCCGAATCCATTCATGAAGTGTTAGCGAAATGCTGAATCACCTGCAACGACCGAATGAGGCCGGCCGGGTGGCCGAGCGGTCTGCGGTGGTAAGCTATCGGCTCGAAGGTCCCTGGTTCGAGTCCCGGCAAGGGCATGGATGGGGATTTTAACAGCTAAAGGCGAATTGTGACGGGCCGAAGTCCAAAGTTACTAGACTGGCCCACATAAAAATAAAGTTTACCAAAGTTTTACGTCAGAATGACAAACCATTATCTTTCGCCACCCAGATATCATCCCGGATAGCATGCTAGCTTCCAACAAGGTTGTCAATGACTTGTTTTCAGCTTGTAAAGTTGATATTGTGTAACGATATAAGTGGCTTGTGCTAACAACATTGTTGCTGGTTGTTATAACTAAACTAATTTAAGCTTATTCGAACAAACAGTTATGCGAAGAAGCTTGTGAAACCCAAAATTCATTTGAATTTTGTTTCGATACACTTCCGCTGTCGTCTCGAAGTTATGAAGTCCCATCAAGCACCAGGACTGTTTAGCCAACTAATCTATGGCAACTTCCAAATGTTCACTCCTGCCATTTCTTGCGATCTGATGGACTAAGTATAAATAGAGCTTGGAAATCGAACTAGGACGAGTGGTTCCGTGGTCTGCTGACAGCATCGGTTCGATTTGTTAGTGGTCCTCTGTTCGATTCTCTACCAGGTTAACGTCTTTAATATTTCAAGAAGTGTATGTTAGTTTTTTTCTTGTTCTGTCAAGACTATTTCCACCACGATCCTTGTAAACTGGACTGCTGGGTTCAACCGTGTTTAAACCTTTTCCGTTTGTTTCTTTAAGCTTGCAATGAGTTTCCACGCTTGTCAAAGGAAAATTAATTCTCATTTAAGTCAATTCAAACCTCCTATTGCGATCGACTTATGTCTTAAACAAACAAACGAAGATGGCAAATGACTTCACATTTGAATTTCTGGGAACGAGATAGCCTAAAACAATATGTTACACGATGCCCTCTCAATTTAAAATTCTACACACAAATCCAAGATGGTGGCTTTCAAAATGGCCGACATGGAGCCCGCCCTTTCACCACCGATATCCAACATTTAGTCTCACTCCCTGTAGCCATTTTCGATTTACCAGGATGTTCCAAGTCTTTTGCCTCACTCTGAAATAAAAAAATCTATCTTTTAAAATTCGTTTTTCTGTTTAGAATTGAAATTTATAACATTAAAATCGGTGATAACTTGATAACTGTTGGTTATAGGAGGAAAATTGTAATAGTGACGCTCAAAGAAAAAAATACGATCTTTCATTTAGTACTCCCGAAATTTTTTTGTATGGGCCACTGTTTATGCTAGAAATGCAGAAACTCTATTTTTGTCTCCGTCGTTTTAAAATAGCGTGCAGTTCTCGGGTTTTAATCGGTGTAATGTGAACTTTCAGGATAGAATAGCGAAAAAAAATATTTATATTGCAATATTTTAGGTCATTGATATTTGTTCAGAAGATTCCATAGACTGAAACGAGTAATTAAGAAAATTTAGAATTCTGATATTCCGCCCCTATCTCTTCCCCGTCGAGGGCGTCAGGTGTCCATCATCACTTTTCTGAATCTCTGTTTGGTAAAGAAGAAAATGAAACCACTAACAATACTCTAGCATCAAATTAATCACGGGATGACATAGAGAACCCATTAGGACTTTAGTTCTAGTAGAGAACACGTGTAATGAAAGATGATTCGTAATAACCCTGAGTATTCATGAGAAGATATTTGTTGTGGAGCATTTTTCCGCTCATATGGAAGTGGCCGAAGTGGTGGACGGAATATGAAAATTGTTTGAAATTTAATTGAGTTAGAGTACCAGAAATCTCCTCCAACAAAGGCACCGTGGTGTTGGAAAATTTCATCAAACGTGATCAGTGGGGTGTCAGTACAAAAAGTACTCGGGAAGAAAGCGGCGAACCACTAGGAACTTGTGCATTAACACACAATTGTTTCAGCAAGACGGAGCCACTGCACACACCACTAGTAACTGAATACAGCTTCTGCAACATCACTTTCCAGACCGCACATCTTGATACAAACAGACCATCCCTGTCCTGCCTACTTATCTGATTTCACCGTGCTTATTTTCTGGGCATACTGCATTGCAATAAATTTCATGGGATATAATTGCGTCCATGTTAGCCAGGCTGCATCGCTATGGGCAATGTTTGGTATTGGACGGAGCACACCTGGAGCTTGAGTACTGAACATTTCATGTGATGCCTGTTCTGTATCTAATCATATATTGTCTTGTACTGCTTGACCGTATATCTCGGTAACATTATGCATTAAATTTTAATTCAAATTTCATACAACAGTACATATTTTGAAATTCGGTATACTTTATTTCCGGCTATACTGTACAACATTAAAACCGACGATAACTTTGTAACCGTTCGTTCCAGGTAATAAATGGTAGTAGTAACTCAGAAAGAAAAAAAATACGATTTTTCATTTTGTATTCCTGCAAAAATTTCTGTGTAGCCCACCGTTATGAGATAAATAAAAATATTCTATGTTTGGCGCAATCTTTTTCAAAATGGCGGTCGGTTCCGGGGCTCTAAATGGTGTAAACTATTGATTTATTATTCAGCACATCTTTCTGGATAGAATTAATCATTTTTACTAAAGTTATTTGAAGTTAAGGGTATTGTTTCAGTAGATTCACTGGGTTAGTTTATTATTAATCTTGTTACCTATGCTACCCCCGGATTGGATTATATAAACTCATAGTTATATTACGTATGTAAAGAATTATTTTTTCAACTAAATTTTATTGGTTGTGTAAATCTTTCGAATACATAATATCTGCATATTCAAAGATCTAGAACCAAATATTCATTATAAACTATATGATCTCTTTAATAACATAAGTGCATATGCAAAGGACACAGTTAAAAAATATAGCGCACTAATACATCTGTTATATCACTGGAACTATTTTGTCTTGACGGAAACTAGCGAATACATCAGAAGTAAGGGTATATAAGGCGATGTAATTGAATGTAAATCAGATTCTGGCTTGTCTTCACCAGGCACGTCAGAATAAAAAATAGATTGCCACATTTCCTTTGACATTTTATTTGTTATTTCTTGCTCATCTACCTTCATCCTATCTCCGGCTCTTCTTCATCAGGCAGTCCAGCACAATTCTATGTTCTTTTTTAGTGCCAGCTGCCAGCTCATCTTCATCAGTTAGTGCAGTACATTTCTACGTTCTTTTCTAGTGCCAGCTCATCTTCATCAGTCAGTGCAGTACATTTCTACGTTCTTTTCTAGTGCCAGCTCATCTTCATCAGGCTGGTCAGCACGATTCTGTTTCTTTCTTCGGCTCGTCTTCATCAGACTGGCCAGAGATCCTCAACCTATTTCTTGTGTCAGTTTGTCTTCATTAGGAAGGCCTTCTCCATCCTACTAATATAATATTTTTTTTCAACAAACCATCCCACGCTAGAAGCCAGAGCAAAATTTTGTGAGCGTTGCAAACTTCCCAGCAGATTATTCGTTATTTGCAATTACATCTCTTACGCCGAACTGTAAAATTCTTTTTAATGCCGTGTATGTTATTGTTAATTTCTGTCATTGAAATTGCTTTCAAATCATGTTATTATTATTATTATTAATTAAAATACATTTAAAGATATACTGGAACACCAATAACTCCCCGCAAGTGTTCCCTTTTCATATGCACACACACATATGAAACATACATAGATATACAATCTATGTATTATTCATTTTTATAATGCCGACATTACGCGATGTAAAACTATATAGAATATATATTTACATTTAAAATTGTACTAAATTTACATAGAAATCAGAACTCTTGGACCTTCACTCTGAATACATCGATTTTCCAACAGCTATTTCTATGAATCTGAGTATACATGTACACTAACAACTACATACCTTTACATTTTTTGTACATAGCAAAGAAATTGTGGTCATTCATTTCGCGCTGCGAGTGTCTCCATCATAAAGCCATAACCTTTGGGTTGACCTTTGTCTCTTCAGAACACTAGTTGTTGATTTTTTGTCCCTTTACTACTTACTATTAGATTTGTTGAAACGTAGAAAAAAAAAAAAAGAGATGAGATATTTTTGCACTTCGTTAACCGATGGTTATTTCCAAATGTTTCCTCTTTTTATTATTATTTTCGTTATTTCTCTTCTCTTTTCACTTGTCCTATTACCTCCCCTTCTACTCTTTTTCGTAATTTCCCTTTGCCCACGTGTTTAGTTAATGGACACTTTCTTGTAAGGATCCATTTACATATTTTCACATTCAAAAGATGGAATGTTTCTGCAAGACGGATGGCTTGACCATTTAGACTAAAAAAAAGTTAAAGGCTGAGAGGAGAGGTGAAGTTGAAGGAAATGAGAGGAAATAAATAATACAAAAAAACGGAAAAGAAGAGAAGAAAGACAGAAGATAAGTAGAAGGTAGGGGAATAAAAACGCGACCTGTAGACAGCCTGTTTTTGACCTTCTAACTGGCAAAGTGCTTTGTGGCTCCCGACCATAATATACATCTAACTTATCTCATGGAAAAACACTTCATCTCTTCGGGGACGTGACGCTTTCGGGTAAGAAAAATGAGCTACTGCCACGCACAGAATCTAAGCATTAAGGAGACATACATCTCGAAGATTCCCTTTTCCTTTGAACCCCTCTGTTTTCTTATGTTCATATACGTAAGACCTACCGTAGCTATAATATATAGACCTTGTATCTTGCAGTCTTGAATTGAAACTCCTTTTTTAGTGATTTTGATTGACCTTTTGTCCTAATTTCCAGTCAGCCTTAACTCATAATGCCTTAGTAAAACAAGAAGGCTTCGTTTTTTCCTATCCTAAGAAAAGAGTCAGATTACTTCCCCTACCCTTAGTCCCCCTATAACTCCACGAACATAAAATACTGGTATTGAATGATCTACCTTTTAAGATAATTATTCAATTTCAATTAAACTTGGTTTATTGGACGTATTATGTCCCTTACCAGTGTTTGAATTGACATATTATCGCTGGGAGTAAATGGTGAATATCTTGATAAATTATGTAGGCATTGCCGGAAGTTCCAACACAAGGTTATTCCAGCACTGGAAGACAAGAAGATTTTAGTGAGGGGGAACCGAAGTTCCCAGAGGAGGGAAATCCCACATCCCAATTCATACCCGGTCCATTACTATTTTGAGAATATAATATCGAACGAAATAATTTCAAATAGTAGGGTAGTATTTGAATTGATATAAATGCTTTGAAAGTAATATTAGTGGCGTCATCAGCACTATTATAAAAAGATTTCTTATTTTTAACGCCCACAATTAAAATAACATTCCAGTAAAGGAATAGACTCTTGATAATTGTTAAGGCACAATACCAGTATTCGATTTTTTTTATATCCAATTTTTTTCTTAATTTTATGTCAATCACTTATTTAAAGAGAGAGAAACTTGTTTTAACTTCTATAAACAGAGAAAAATAACTAGTACCATTGAGTTCGGATGAATTTAAATCATATCTTCAAAGGCTTTATGTCTGTTCTGAAGGTTCTTTTCGTATTGCATGTACTCGTGATTCGCATTGAAAAGTCAGAGAGATGGATATGGAAATTGCAAATAAGATACAGACATGAAAGGCAATTGTACTGATAGTACAAGCTACATTTGGAATAACAAAGAAAAGTTAAAAATGACCTGACATTGTCGCTTGTTAAACATGGAGACTGGATGTACTCGTATGATAGTTGTAAATCGCGTGGTTGACTTAAATGTATCTTAAGCCAACATGATGAACATGATGGTCTATTCGTGTATTTGCTCAAACAAACTATATTACATGTGACAATGCTTTCATTTTTTAAAATCATACTTTCTTCAATTTGTTTAAATGTAATGGACGTTGTAATATATACATACATACATATATATATATATATATATATATATATATATAT
>JAGDQP010038529.1:0-18132 GCA_022664845.1 Lepisma saccharinum
TCCTTATTTGAGACACTACTACAGGACACTTGTGACTAGCGACAGGAGGACCGTATTGTGAAAACAAGAGTTAATCGTGTGTACAATAAAAAGAAATACCGTACCTGACTTACTGAACCTCCACATGTGTTTGTTCACTAATCTTATTAAATTTCCTAATGCGTTTGTATATATAAAAAAGAGAAACGTTATTTTCATTAAGAAAAAAATCTACAGGTTTCGATCCCGCTTTCCTTGCATTAGCTTTCCAACATGCTATCAATACGCTAACTTTCCAACTGGCTTCAGTTGCTTGGAAGTACCATTTATTGTTAAGGAGTAATGTGCATGCGCGAGAATGGCTAGGCTCTTCCTGCCACTAGTCGTAAGTTATTATACTAATTCAGCATGAAACAATTACGCTTCCTCCTACACACCGTACCCACCCCTTTATACTTTCCTGATACAATTGTATTTTGATGTACTGTTTCTTCTCGACCAGTAAATCCAAGCTCCGATAATTACATAGGATAGTTTTATAACAGTTATGGTAGGAACTAAACTACCTTCGTCCATATCTTTTGCACAGGATAAAGGAAAATAGGTTAGTTTAAAATATTGTTTTAAACTTCTTTTTTTACAGACGGGAATAAAAATAACTAGCATTTACATACGCTTTCATACACTGATATTTTTAACTGTTTTTTTGTTAACAGATATATACATATAGCAACTATTGCTATCACTGTTACGGAATAAAACAGTATTGCACATTTGTAGGGAGAAATTTATGTCAGTGGGGAGAACAGAAAAAAATGAATTTATAACACTTACTTATAACTTTCGAGTTCATTGTGCATACATTTCTTGTAAATAACATTCATTTGAAGGGTTCTATTGCGATTTTCTTCATTTTCTGGTCTAATTTTCCATTCTTACCTCTCAACACTTACAAATGTGCAGACGTTTATCCGTAAGTTTGAAGAAGCTTCTTCCGTAACTTTTTTAATTCTACAGGAAAAAATAGAATACTTGTAAACTGCCTGAGCAGTACGCAAGTATCAGAAGACCGTTTTGAATATTCAGATGTTCTCTCACCTGTTTGTTACAAGTAAGATAATTGAGCCCTGACCGAATCTAGATATACTAAAACTCCCAAATTCACAAATGTCACCTTTGTATTAAGCGGATCAGTATATTACGATGAGGATATGTTCCAGGTACTATCAACAAATCTGACAAAGTTATAGAATTATTAGTGTTACTGCGGAATGGGATTGAGGAGAATAATTTGAGCCTTAAAGAAAGCCGGAGTAAATTACCAAGTGACTTCCAAGACACGGGGAACAGCCCTACGTAATGAAGCCCCTACAAGGTTTGCAAACCAGCCATTCAGCGTAGTTAGGCGGGTTGTATCCCTATTTCCCTATGTATATAATACAAGATATTATTTAAATCCTAGCGAAACATTTTTGAAATGGAAATTTGAACTACTGGTACCCAGAGTACTAATGTGTAGGAAGGTAAAATAAAAAGCTGATGTCAAACAGATCAACTGCAACGATTAGTAAAACCCTGACTTACTAAAACGTAAATTAGTTCACTAAATCTTGATGAGAAGTAACTATATCCCTGTGTCCGTTTTCCGAACTCTGGACGTTAGAATTTGTTGAAGTTTTATGCAAATACTTTACGGAACAGTGGAGCCCTAACAGTGTGGCGATGAGGAGACGAGAGAGGAGACGGAAGTATACGAGGTCGCGCTGTTTCCTTCTAGTCAGTGCAAATAGTTTCGCACTCTCATGAGTCTACCAAGAGGCCCACTGGATTTATTTAAATAAGGGCAAGATTAAGTAGGGGAAAAACAAGTTACGCTTAACAAGAACAACTTCTTCTGGTCGAGGGGACGAACGAAGTAGCTTTGAGACCCATAATGGCGAAGCATGTTTTATTTAACTTTCGGGTTGTAAATGAAGAACGTAACAGTTTCTGGTAACACTCATTGATAGAGATAGTGAGGACACATACCCCAATTCAAAGCCTTTGTCTAGGTCTTTTTTTTAAACATAATTCTGAAAATGCTTCGTCATGTGTATTGCTTCTGGGAGAATATTAAAAACTTTCTGGAGTGTCACTTTTCTACTCCATTTCTTAAAACAGTATGAATGATACTTTGCTTCATAGTCTATAAGATCCAAGTCAGCTATGCGACAGTCTGAAATTTGGTCCTTTTTGGCTAGTTATTTAATTGAATTTTTACAATTTGTGGTTAACACCTGGTGAAGGGATTTCTGACGATTAGTTTTTTGTCAGAACACACACTTGGCCCAATTCATTTGAGGAACTTCTCGTCTGGTCACAGGGATTTACTTTGATAATATCGAAGGATGACATTCAGCAATCTCAGTTGCCGAAAATTTCTTGTAGGAATGTCTGTTCTTTTTAGATATGGGCCATTTCTGAACATGGGAGCAAAATCGTATTATACCGGTTGAACTTTTGACATTTTGTGACCTGCTGTAATGATACTCCTGGTCGTATGAAGTGACCAGGGGTCCACAAATGGTCAGGACGGTGCCCTTGTATGAATAAAAGCACTGGTTGCTTTTGCTCTTTCCGGTTGATTACAACCAAAAAAATATTAGGCCTGACTACAACTGAAACACACCTCTTTAAGTCTTCTTTAAGAAAAAATATTAACATTGACTTCTTCCTACGTTCAAAGTAAGACCAAGTCAAATCAAATGATGTTAGTTAACTTTCTGTTCATGTTTTTATAATAAGGAATAAACGGGAAATAAATTTAAATTTTAAAACAAACGGCAAGGCTAAGAAACAAGGCCATAACGGGAAATAGAATATGTGACTAGTGTTTAATAAATAGCGTTTAATATATTTTCATAATTATGGTAGTTCTTAAAATTTCGTTAAACGTTTAATTTCTCTTAGGAGGCCACCATTTTTTTCTTTTCTTTTCCTCTTAGGTCACGCCTTCTACCAATTCAGATTGTCCAATCATAAACTTTCTCTAAAGTTCCTCGCACCTCCCTTTAAAAGTGCAAAAGGAAATGTGACAAGTGCTGCCCTCTCATGACGAAAATCTTAACTTCGTCTGCAACGCGGTATGATTCCTCTGTCTCAACTATATTAATGGATTTCTGTGTTAATATCCGTTTCAAGAATGTGTTTCTTTTGTAGTCTGTTAACTGCTCGCATGTACAAGGTTTTTCAATTAAGAATAACTTTTTGGAATTTCTCTGTCGCCTGAAATTAATGGAATAATCAATTTAGTCTTCCGCTTAAATCACATCAACTAACAAGAGTACATTTCTTAAGAGCTTAAACTGAAAAAAAAATCGTCAGTCTGCAAAACAAAAGGTTATAACTGATTTTAGGTCACTATAGTAAAACAATGGTTTTTCCCAGATAACATAATGTAATATTCAATACCTGCTTGGCGGAACGGCCATTTTCCGACCAACAGCTGGAATTTATGTAAATAAAGTATCGGCATTCCGTTGCAAAAGAAATCTGCCGGCAAACTTAGAATATAGAAAGGAGAGCCTATTCGACTCATTCCAGATCAGCTGAAGTGGCGCTAATTTTGTTTCTTGTATCAATTTCGTATTTTCTAATTCACAATTATGAAATGAAATGTAGAAATTTAGAGATTTTGGGGGTCATATTCCATTGGATTATGTGTAAAAATTAAATATATTGTGTTTGTAGTAAAATATGAAAAGAGGATACGTTCTTTACATTTGTTAAAAACAAGGGTACCTGTATGTGGGGTCAGGAGCTTCTAATTATTTATTATTACTAGCTGTTCCCCGCAGCTTTACTCGACTCGGAAGCTGTCTTCGAGTACCGGGCTGTGTGGTCTAGTGGATAAAGTACTGGAGAGCCCTATTAAGGTTAGCGGGCTGATCTCACCTCAGGCCAGTCATTTTTTCTCTTTTTTAAGATAGGAAGTTACGTTTTTTATTTCTACTTTGAAATATGCTCTGCGTTTGCTCTCTTGCTGAACATAAGTGAAACTGGTTAGTGAAATACAGATTAGACATAAATTTCAAGTTTCTAGCTTAAACCGTTTGGCCTGGGCGTTGATATGTTAGTCAACGAGGACTTTTGTTTTCGTATGTATTATTATTATTATTATTATTATTGCCTTTTCAGGATATTGTGTTATAAATTCAAATTGCCTTATTCTGAAATGATTACGAGAAAGACTGACGTAAATTTTGTAATCTGGAGTTTTTACAACATTCGTCAAGCCACGGCAGTTCGTTAGTAGAGCTTTCGCGTACCATTTGTGAGGTCGTAGGTTCAATCCCAGTGGTCGATCATACTGACTGAGGTTTTTCGAGGATTTTACTCAGTTATACGAGGTAAATACTGGGATTGCACCTTAAATATAGGCACTGGCCAACACCTACCCGAATCCCCCCTATCCCGGCCTAAGCATTAGATGCCTAAAGGTCATAATTAAAACTTAAATTTAGAACATAGACGGAAATTTTTACATTAGCTGCTCTCTTGTATAGAAGAAGGCATCAAAACTTGTTGACTGATTCTGACAAAGATTGTATTTTTTCAAATGTTTAGTCAACAACTATTATGTAAAATAATTGTATTGCTATCAAACTTCAAAATTTTACAACTTCTTGTTTACCTGTATATCTATCTGCTATCTGTATATCTATATGTATCATGTATGAATTAGTGCTGTATTGGCACCATGCTGTTCGTAGCGCATTAATAGATTTTGCATTACATTCATACTACCACAAAAAATGTAGTCATGTTTCACGTTACTAACGAAAACTTGAAATTTCGAATTCATGTATACTGGGAAACATCGAGTCGCAGGTGATTATAGTATTACAATGACGATATTTTGATGATCCTCTGAATCTAGAAAAGGTTCCAGTAATCCTGGTGCATAAATAGAGGTTTTTGTGTAGTTGTATTTTCTATGACGATTTATTTTCGAGAAATTCTGTGTAATGAAGAACAAATCTCAAGAACTACGGGTTTAAAGTAATTTTGTAATGAATATAGCGTCTGTGTTACTACATCCCATGTCTGACTTCCAGAAGTATTTGATTGACGTAAGGTTTTGGACAGAAGCCTCTGTGGAATCTTTCTTGTCAACGATGGTGTGAGGAGTAGTTCGTTCCTCTTTTCGCTGCCGTGTTGGGTATATCGGTGGGTTGAGTGACAGAGTGAAGTTGTATTGCGTCTCTATCGCGAGTAGTATATGAGTATTGTCTAGTGATAATTCTTTAGCGAAATGACTGAGATACGAACTTTTTGTGTTATCAGCTAAAATGAGTAGAGTTAGATATTCTCGGCAAAACACTATTTATATTGATTGCAATTCTTTCCATAGGAAACCGAATTTAGCCCAGATTCATAAAATTATTTTAAATTGTATGAAACTAGAAGAGTATGAAGTACTCGCTATAGAACCATGTCCATACAAACGCAAAATTTTCATAAAGACGGCTTCTTCATAAATAGAACGTGTATTGAAGGCATGTTATAATGAAGTTATATACATTCAGTCAAGAAAGTACCGGGAATTGTACATTTACAAAGCCCACTTAAAGGTAGTGTTGAAATTCTTCTTGTCACTACGTTAGCACAACTGCCCTCTATGCTCACGCGGAGTTTGAGCGCCATCTGTCATTTAGTTTGTTTACAGTGCTCCATTTGTCAGTTCATCTGAAGTGTGTGTGTGCGATGTTTACAAGGGATAAAAATATCGAACAAAGAATCTGTCTTAAATTTTGCATTCCAAATGGAATTTCGTGTGCCGAAGCGCTGAAAATGTTACATAAGGCTTACCGTGAATCAACTTTATCAAAAACACGTGCGTATGAGTGGTACAGCGCATTCAAAAGCGGTCGAGATGTGGTGGAAGATTTGCCTCCCTCAGGTTGACATCAACGTCTTCAACTGACCTTAACATCGCTAAAGTAAAGGAAATGGTGACCGAAAATCGTTGTTTAAGTCTGAGAGAGATAGCCGCTGAAATGTTTTTGTCTCACGAATCAATTCGTAAAATTTTAAACGATTGTTTGGGCATGAAACATTGCCGCTCGAGTAGTGCCGAAAGACCTGAATTTTCTGCGAAAACTCAATCGTGTAAGGGTCGCTGAAGACATGCTAGAACGAGTCAATTCCGACCCCACATTCATAAAACGCATTGTAACTGGTGATGAGACATAGGTTTACGAGTTTGACATACAAACAAGTCAACAAGCTTCCGAATGGCGCCTTTCAACTGAGCCGAAACCGAAAAAAACACGTAAAAGTCGATCAAAAGTGAAGGTGTTGTTGACAGTTTTTTTCGATTACCGCGGTGTTGTGCACTCGGAATTCTTGCCAGAAGGTGGGACAGTAAATAAAGAATATTATCAAAGCGTTATGTGGCGTTTGAGAGAGCAAATTCGTCGAAACATACCAGATTTGTGGAAAGAAAACTCATGGATTGTGCACCACGATAACGCACCATCTCACAAGGCTATCATTGTGAACGAATTTCTGGCCAAAAACTCAACAAATCTTATCGAACGACCACCGTATTCCCCTGCTCTGGCTCCGGACGACTTTTTTTATCTTTAAAAAACTCAAACTACCACTTCGAGGCACCCGTTTTCAATCGATAACAATCAAAGAGAATTCGCGGCGAGTACTGAAGTCGATTCTGGAAAATGCGTTTCAAAAATGTTTTGATGATTGGATTATTCGTTGGCATAAATGTATTATTTCGGAAGGTGCCTACTTTGAAGGCGATACAATAAATTTGGATGAATAATGCATATTTTGTGTTTTATTGACCAATTCCCGGTACTTTCTTGACAGAATGTACACTGTAACAATCCTCGGATGAAAAAAAACAGACTAACTAATTTCAGTCCTGTACGTTCAATATATTCGCTGTTATTTAAAGAACAACTCTAGTTAAAAACGTATCTAGGAGTACCGAAAAGTTTGTATTTACGGAAATATTAATAAATAGCAAATAAACCGTACTCAGAAATGACTCTTGAATCAGTCTGTTATTGTATTTAAAGTCTGACCAATCATGGCCCATTCCTCGCAACATCATAATATAATGAATACATCATGATATCTGATTAGAGTGTTAGCTAACCAGGCCAGTCTCTCTACACAATAAATCTGAGCGATTGTGTCGGATCCTATTAAAAGTAACTCACTTAATACTAACTAGTATAGTTCATGGGTAAAATTAAAATCTACTTAGAAACACAAGTTTATTACAATTAACGTTAAACCATATACAACATAATGCAAATACAAATATGACTACCCTGTCAACATTGACAAAGGCACATACTAAGAATTTGAAGCAGAATACGCCATCAAACTTCTCGGTAAATTCCACGTGGATCATAACACTTTTCGTTATTAAGATATGAATAGACTTTAATATATGCAATATAGCTTTTTAACATAGAGACAATTAGACTCAATAAATTCCGCAAAATAATTCGATCAACTAAAGCCGAATCGAGAAAACTTATGCTAATACCAGAAAGCTATATAACATGAAATACAATTTAACGAAGAGGAACGACATTAAACTGTAGCCAAAATTACTTTGAAGAGTGACGTCGTATTTGAAAACAAAATAATAAATAGGTTTTAACACCGATCTGTAATCCCATACACTGAAGAGATCCGGCTTTAGGTATGCTAGATAGGATTATCCAAAAGGTCTTGCGTCATCTACGAGACGAGGCAGTGGAATAACAACTGCACCTCGCAAAATGCATTTACAGCGATAGTAAAAGTTGTTTAAACAAATATAGAAATAATGGAATGAATTTAAAATTCGTTACAAATTGCCTCTCCCCTTTTTGAAAAGCACATACTATCAAAATATAAGGTACTAAACAATGAAGCACGGTCAGCTACCAAAATTTATTATCACCCTGTTTAGTATGGAAGATTTTCACGATCGATCAAAAATACATGTATCACAATATAATGAAACATTGATATTACTTACTTGATTTTCGGTCTTCTTACCTGATTCCAAGCTCTTGCAACCTTAATCCGTATCTTTTCAATAATCTTACATGATAATTAAATCTTTTATAATTTTCTCGATCATATAATAACGCTGTATTCTTTGTAACCATCGCCTCTATAGTAACTGGACCCAACAAAATACGACAAATCGATTTATCAATATTATCTGGTGCAGAAGATCTTATAAATTATGTGACATACAAAACCTCATCCCCAGGTTTAAGTTACCTCACCTACTCTTTTATTGTATATCCTTCGACGGTAATCCCAAGCTTTATCCATATTTTTATAACCTCCTCCCATATTTTGACTTTATCCCACTGGAGATCATCATGGATGTTTATAAAATCCTGCAAGAAACTAAAACTCTATAACTTGAAAACTATTAGGATTATCAACCAAAAGATATGTGTACTTACAGATGTGTTCCATGTTTTCTTTCTGCTTGTTGAAGTTTATTGCCGACCCTCAAGTTGTGCACCATTCACGTCCAAGCCGTGTTGCAGTCTTTTAGTAAAAATGAGAATTGCGGGCTGATGGTGCTTCTCAGGGATATTAAGATTGAATTGTTATTAGATTCCTAAACGAACTGGTAAGATAGTAACGACGTGACAACAGTTTATCGTGGGCTCAGAATCACTTGTGTCCCCACCGGGAATTCAACCCGGTATATCTTGATTACGAGACAGCGTTACCACTCATGCACCGGGGACACTGCGGTATTTAGAATCACATCACTTATTTTGACCTTCAGATCGTCCAGATTAACTGGTTTCTGTGAATATACCTCGGTCTTTACATGACCCCACAACCAGTATTCGCAAGGTGTAAGTTTGTTGATCTTGCTGGCCAAGGTGTGGGTCCTATTCGGCCAATCTATCTCTATTCGGTGTATTCACAGAAAACATCTAATCGGGACAACCTGAAGGACAAAATAAGTGATGTGATTCTGAAGATCCCAGGGGAGCACCATCAGCAGGCAAGAAAACGTTTCTCGGTTTCCCAAAAGACTACAACACTGTTTGGACGTGAATGGTGTTCCACTGAAGGTTTGGCGATGAACTTCAACAAGTAGAAATTAAACCTTAAACATTGCTTTAAGTACACACATAATTTGTATTTAATAAACTTAATAGCTTACAAGTTATAGAGTTTTAGTTTTCTACAGGACTTTCTGTCTATTTCCCACCTGGAAATCAATGAATCTACTGTCTCTGTTCCAAAATATAACGTGTAGGGATAATATTATAATTCAAAATGCTAAGTCGTATTTAGACTAAATTGCATTTCCTTTATTGAATGCAACCATTTTGTTTGTTGATCAGAACAACAGGCCCTCAAATTTCGTTTTACCAGTTGAAAGTATCTTTGTACAACGTTTCCAGTTGGCAAATATAGTGAACAAAAATATGTTTTATACCACGACTCTGTAGAAACCTCTTTAAATCTCCAGTAAGGAACGCACTCCCCCTGTCCTTACTCAATGCACGCATAATCCCATGATTATAAAAGATGTCATATAAGGCTTCAATAACACATTTGGAATTAGATCTCTAACGGAATTAAATGTAAATAACGACTACAATTATCCAAAAATAATAGACCAAATGTGTGCTTATTACAAGAAGGTAATGGTCGGATCAAACCGACATACATATGCCAATGAACCGTAAAACAATATTTACCGATTAGTGTTCCTTCAGGTTTCGATAACCGAGGTTTTATAACTTGGCACACGTAATAACACCTCACAAAACTTTTAATATTCTAAATTATATTAGTCCAAATAAAATACTTACATGTGTTTCCTACTGTTTTATATATACCCAACGACAACCCGTTAAATTAAATTCGTGGTACCAGTTTATAATTAACGATCGAATTCTTTCGGGAATATAAATTTTATATTCGTTACTCCTGACACTAGTCCTACAATACAATAATTCTTTTTCAATTCTAAAATTTTTATAAATTCCACCCTTCTCCATAACAGCCGAACATATTTTTTTAAAATCAGACTCATTTTCCTGATATTTTCTATCATCGAATGCGAAAGGAATACTATTCAAAGAACAGATAGATGGTTGCGTAACATATTCCTTATCTTCCAAATCATTATCGCCTATCAACTCACATATAGAATTATCATAAACCCTACTCATTAAATCAGGAATTAAATTCTCGCTTGTGCGAATATGTTGAATAGTGAAACTATATTCAAATAACCGCTGGACTATATTGCCATATCTTGAAAGCTTCTTAGGTGCTTTTAACATCAGAACCAACGCCATATTGTCAGTTAATATAACTAAAGGTTGTACTAAATACTGCCTATGAGCATGAACTGTGTTGTATACAGCTAATAATTCCACCTCAAAAACAGTTCTGTTCATATCAGCACCTTTTAGTTTCTTACTATTAAATCCTACGATCTGCTGTTTACCATCTTCATTGTACTGTGAAACATATTTTGCTAGACATTACAACGTCACATCAGTTTGGACATAAACAGTTTTATTTAAATCAGGGACCTATATTACTACATTACCCCCAAAAATTATTTAATTTTATCAAAAGAATCTTGCTCTTATAGGTAAATTTACAACAGCTTTAATTCGATATTCCAGCACACTTATATTATTATATTCAACCACAAATCACAAGTAATCTAATCGGGATTTAAACAACTGACGTTTCTCAGGGGAAAAGTAACACCCCTTTTCTTAAATCTGGCAAACACTTCCTTTATTAAATTCATATGTTCTGTAATTGGATTACTTACCTATAATATGTCATCGACATATAATGATACCCCCTTTTCTCAGTTAAATCTATCAAAATGTCATACATTACTCGAGTAATAACCTGACAACCAATTTTTAAAACAAAAGATATACATTTAAAAACAGATTTTTCCTTCAAATGCAAAACCTGGGCATTTCTCGAGACTTCTGACAATAGTACCTAATGAAAGCTTCTTTCAACATCAATAAATGACCTAACATTCCCTTTTGCCAATGTACCTAAACATTCCTTAATATTTGGACAAAGTAAATTATGGTGTTGCAAAATTAAGTTCAGTTGAACAAAGTTAGAAACTAATCTGAAATCACCTTTTTTGTTCTTTACTCCAAACACGAAGTTCTATAATCTGAAGGACATTTTAGAATAAACTCATTATCCATCAAATCCCGTAATATTCTTCTAATTTCTTTCTTTTGAACATTAGAATATGCGTAAGGTTTCAATCATATACGTGCATGATCATTTACTACTAGTTCGTACTCAAAATCTGATATCAAACCAATCTTACCTGAAAGAACCATATCATATTCATTACATATACTCTTTACAAAACTTAGGACACCCGAATTATCTTGTAATTTCTCGTTATTAATATGACTTAATACTATTTCAATTTTAGTGCTCGGTTCTTTCTTAATACTTCCATTTACTAAACTAAAATTATTACCATCCGTACATCACTGCACAACATTTTGATCTAACAACGAATCACAATTACCATGATAATCCATATTTTGATTCAAGAATGCATCTATTTTAGACCAGTATCCAGTATACTTGAAACTAGTAGTAAATGAATGTATGTTCTAGCGCTGTTTCACCCCCGCCATATTTTTATATATAAATCTCGCTATTAAAATATATTTCCCAAATTATTCTTTCGAAAAACATTTAGATAATGAACATAATTGATCAGAACTTATAGCATCTAACTATGAAGCACTTATTATCTAACTACACTACACATAATTACATTAATATTATGTTTTGTAATGTCCCCAAATTAATGTATTTACTATTTGTGTATATACATCATGCTTATGGCTTAGAATTAGATTTATGTTTTTATATGTTTTAATATTCTCAAACAGAGATTCCTTATAATCATCAAATTTAATTTCTTTTTCTACTACTAATTTCGTTATTCCTTTTCTTTATTCTCTATATTTAAGTCATACATTTTTTACTTTAATCCAAAAAATTATTTCATTATTTTACCTTTATTTTCATCTTTCATCTTACCCAACACCTTCTTATTAATAAGTTGTATTTTATATACCTATTATATTATATATATCTACTTGTATAAAAAATAATCATTTCTCTCATGTCTTTATAACTTTATAGAAGTCATCTCTCTTAATTTCATATGTAAAGCTATCAGTATCCATATAACATAACTTCATTTTGTCTCCACATTTTGGCTTAATAACATTATAATGAAAGTAATACATTAACAGTTTTGATAATTCTAGTACACCCATGCCCATATATATTAGTTTATTAAATGTTAACTGTTCTTTTTCATATGTATTGCATATAGATTTTCTGTAAATATTGTTCTGTAATGAAAGTTTGGTATGCTATTAATTCATCTACTTTCTTTGGATCACATTTTAATTTAATGCAAGGTCTCTTTCTAATGTTCTCCATTGTTTATCCAAATACATTATTGTTCATTAATTTGTAAAAATCTTTCTCGAAATCATTCTTAGCTTCTGTTCTCATATTAGTATTTAAATCTATATATTTGTTTAACCAGTTTGATTGTTTCAACTGTAATACTCTATCAATCTATTTTAATCTCATTCCAAGTGACATATAGTTTTAAGTTTCTATAATGAGTAACATATCTTTCTTTGTTATAAAACGTTGTTAATAATTTTGGTTGTTTTGATTATGGTAAACACATGTTTTCTGGAGCTAATGGTAAGTAAGTCCGAGTGCATATTATGTAAATGTTTGGGATATTCTAAATCAACTTCTAATATGAAAACAGTTTCTGAGTCATCTGGAATATCTATGTAAGGTTTAATCCATTTGAAGTCCTTATAAGGCATGTATTGCTTCATAGTCCAACCACATAAGTTATTCGCGTCTAGATATGTCAGATATGTTGAACACTCATCTTTATTGTAATTTTCAATATATTTTACTACATTGTGAGATTCTTCTCCTTATACCGTTTTCTATTATTAATATCTTATCATATTCAGTTAACATTTCTAGCTTAATTTTAGTAATTTTTAACATTGAATTCCATGATAAGCCAGGTGTTGTAAAATACCAAGGATCTAATAATCCATATGCCTTTAAACACACATATTTAAGTTATTAAACACATCTGCTAGAATTCCTGTTCTGTTGTAAAATTCAGTATATTCTGCAAGATTTTTAGTATTGATTGATTTCCAAACATGTTTTGTATGTTCATACTTCTTATCACTTACATGTGTTTCGGTAAGTTTATTACAGAACTTTTCTTTTGGAGGTAGTTTTGTTTCTTTTATTTTTTTTAATTCAGTGAATATAATCATATGGATATATACTTTTCTTAATTATTAAATCTAATAGATCATTTGCAAAGTACTTTGATGTTTCTCTATATTGTTCTTTTGTAAGATTAGTTGCTAACTGTGCTAAACTCTTTGACACAAACCTAAATGAATTTAGAAATCTTAAATGAATCCCATTGTTTTTACCAATCTTCATATATTTTGAGTATGTTATACATTTTTCTTCAATATTTGGAATTAGTTATATCTCATTTTTATCATAAGCAATTTCTTTAATAAACAGATGAGTAACATAACCACCTAAGTTGCGCATAAATATTGGAATAAAATTAGGAAAATTTCTGTAGTTTAAATTACAATAGTTGTGAGCTGCACCTCCAAATCTTCAATTAAATGATCATTATCTTTTACTTTTGCTTTATTCTTATTTACCTTCCGTAAGCATTTTCTTAATTTATCTTTCCATTGTTCTAACTTTTCAATCATATCATTTTTTTTCTTTGGAGAATTTTATTTTTCTTGTTTAATATGTCTATTTTTTTCAACTGCTGATGGTAAATCGTTCAAGTTTCTCTCACATATATGACAAGTATCTGAATTGTTATATATCTCTTCTTCATCTTCAGTAGGGTATTTATTTTCATTGCTTCTTTTTGAAACATCCTCACAAATACGTTCGCAACATCCAAATCAATATAACTAACAGGGCTTTTATAATTACCGTTTAAATATTTAATATAATAAAGGAAACTTATTGGAAGATGCTTTTGATGTTTTGTAGTTTTAGAACAATTGTGCTCCACTTCTATTTTACATAAGAAACATTCACAATCAGCATATATTGTAAATGGGACTTTAATGTTCTATTATAGTTTTGGGACTATATTTGATTGTCATATGGTTTTGTCAGTTCTATTGTAACAGCTTAATGTTCCTTACAATATAGTTCATGTTAACTGCTTCCAATCTTTAAAATGTTTTATCAAATATTTATCACAGAAGTATAATTTCTCTGTATGACTTCTAATTTGATCTCTTATTAACTTTGATAAATCCTTTGGATAACAGTAGTGATTGTTTTTGTTATATTTTACATATAATAAATTAACGTGTTGATTTTGTTTACTTTTTGTGATTTGAAGTGGATAAACATTAAATTTCTCATCGTAGCTATTGATCTAAATGTTACTTCTCTTTTCAAACTTTACTATATCTTTTAATTGTATAGAGAAATGAATTCCATCAAAATATTTCTTTACCAAGTCGGTAACTGTCTTTTTATACTGAGGAGCTCTTTGAGGATCTTTTTGTACTGGTTTAAGGAGTTTGCAATAGAAAACAAGAAAAACTTTGTATATTTATTTTGAACGTTAATTACTGCTATTTTATCTTTAATTGGTTTTGGAAGATCAATATAGGAAGAAGCTCTTAATAGTGCATATTATATCATCTGATTTCTAGGTATTTAATTTGATATAATGTTCATCCTGATCCTCTGCCTTGAAATTCTTCCATTTCTCTACGACGCTTTTGGTTTGCATGGTAAATATATGCATATAAGTCAGTTGATTCTAATATTCTTTCATTTAAAGTTTTAAAATTGAATTCTTGTACTTCTCTATCATTAATCTAGTCATACATGAAAAGAAGGCTAACTTTAATAGGATGGAATTTAATCTTTGATTTTGTTAATAATAACTCCTCCACTTGTATTTAAAAAGTATTGTGTTTTTATATCCTTCTATGTTTTCAACTTTAATAGTTTTAATCGTTTTATAAATGCTGTTTCTTTGTTTCTGCTTTGATGAATACACACACTGGTTTTGTTTCTTCATTTTTTTTTAAATGGGAATATCTGCGAAATTTTAATTTGTTTTGCTCATCTTCATGTTGTTTAATACGGTCAATTAGTTCAGTTCTTTTATCGGAAATAACCTCTTATCTTTTTGTATAACTTTTCATTACAGCTACAGTATGTTAATCAAACTTTTCATCATCTTGTTTTCTACTTTCACCATTTGATTTCTTTTCATTTTTTCATATTTTTGTTAACAGTATTATTACTAATAAAATTCATCTCTTCTCTCTATATAAAAATTTTCGTTATGTGATTCCATTTCCTAAGACAACAGTTAACACGTGCACACTCCTGTTGTTTACATATATTAGCGTGATGTCTTAGTATACGGCTTTCATGAGAATAATCGCCCAAAGTCACTAATAATATATTAAAAACTAATTCATTTTTAACAATGTACTTCATCAGGACCCTCACAATCATTTACAGATTCCTTTTCTTCTTCACTATCCCAATTTGATTCTGAAGTATATCCTTCTGTAAATAGTGTTTCTTGTTCTTTTAATATTTTTTTATTTTTATTTTAACAGTATTTGTTTCTCTAATAATGCACATATTATTTTAAGATCTAGATGAATTAGCTTAAGCTGATCGCAAGTCTCTTCCATATTTATTATATAGAAAAAAATTAAGCTTACCCATTTGTTATTAAAAAATGAAATCCGTTTAATTTATACACATAATTCACGAGCACTGTTATTAAATATATCATGTGCTAAAGAAATCTTATCTCTTAAACCTGTATTTGATTATATATGTGAATATCTAGATAATGATGATTTTACTAATGAAGACAAAATCAATTTTAGTGTTTCCATAAATATGTTAGATTTTTGTTCAAACAATCTACTACAGAAGATCATTCATACCTTATAAGTGATATTCTTAATACAAATGTTATGAATTTTTCAGATGAGATATTAGAATCACTTTTTGATAAGTAATACTTTTCGATGGGTTTTAAGAGTTTTGATGATGATGATTATGAATATAACTTTGACCACATAACAGAAGATTTTATACGTAAATATCAACATCAGGTTAAATGGAACAAAATATGTTTGTAGAAAAATATATCGGCAGGTTTTACTAGAGGACATGCAAATAGACATGATTGGAAATTATTTTCGAATGTAAAAATTATCATAAAGTTGTATAGGAGAATTTGGAAATAAATTTGATTGGGAAGAGGTATCTTTAAAACAGAACTTCTCTGAAGAATGTATGAATGAGTTTATTGATAAAGCTGATTTTAGTTGCATATCTTACGGCAGCAAACTTTCAGAAAATGTTATATTACAACATGCTGATAAACTTTGTTGGACGCGTTTATCTTCGGAATAAACTTTATGAGAAAACCTTATAAGAGACATAAGACCTGCTGATAAGGCAGATTCGACTTTAATATCAATGTCTAAAACTTATCAGCAGCGCTCATGAGTGAATTCAGGGATATAGTTTATTTGTATTACATTTCACAATATCAAGAGCTTTCTATAGAATATATATACCACAATAATCAATAAGTTCGTGGACTGGACGCAGTGGGACGCTAGTGGTGTACTATAGCTGAGACGAGACGTCCTGGATCCTGGAGGAATCAGTGTAAGTTCAAATCTCGACCCTGCAAAAGGCAGGCATGTGCATAAAGTGTAAACAGACGGACTGTCTCTGTTTTGAAAGGAATGGAATGCGTCGCGGCGGACTTGGAGAATGTCGCAGTTTGACCAACTGACAAACATCAAGTTCTGTCAAAAACTAGGTAAGTCCGCAACAGAAACGTGGCAGATAATGATCTAGTGTACGGTGACAACGCCCTGGGCCAAAGTGGTGTGTTTAAGTGGCACCAACGTTTTGTTGAGGGGAGAAACATTTTAGAGGATATGAACGTACTGGTCGACCAACAATAGTTCGAACTGAACGCAAGATCGAAGCGGATGCAATGGTGGTGCGCGCTAACCGTTCCCAGTCGGTAGACGACATCGCTGCTGCAGTATGGATCAGCTATGGTACGTGTCACAAAATTCTGACAGATGATTTGAACATGTCGCGTGTCACAGAGCACAGTGTGCTACGCATTCTGACACAAGACCAACCTGAAGAGCAGATAACCATTTGAGGTCACCTGATCAGTAGTGCTGAAGCTGATAAAAAGTTTCTGAATCGGATAATAACAGGAGATTAAACATGGTGTTTCCTGTACGATCCACAACTAAGGAGACAAGCAGAGACCTGGAAATCGCCATCATCTCCAAAACACAAAATCCAGAGACAAGACAGGTCACAATGGTAAGTGATGCTTGAACTGTTTCTTCGACTCGCAGGGAATTGTCCACATGAAATTCATCCCACAAGGAGCAACTGTTAACAAGGCTCGCTACAATGAGTTCGTTCGCCGCATACGCGAGACAATATGCCGTAAGCGTCCTGAACTTTCGAGCAGGAAGAACTGGATGTTGCTGCATGACAACGCTCCTGCACATCGCTCTGTCCTTGTCCAGGAGAAACTGGCAGGGCAGCAGATCACTGTTGTTCCAAATACTCCATATTCACCTGATCTCGCACCACCCGATTTCGATCTCTTCTCCCGCTTGAAAGCTAAGTTACGTGTACGTCGCTTTCATTCTCCCCAGGTGATCATCACTGCAACAAAGGATGCCCTACGAGAGATATATTATAACTCCAACATGTTTCAAACATGTTTTAAACGTTTCTACGAATGTTCGCAGACGTCCATCGCTGCCAACAGTGACTATTTTGAAGGTCAGTGTGGATCTACGTAAGTGTCTCTGTGTGTGGACGTTTACGCCGAGCCCAGCAACCATGACGACATCTGGGTTTTACTGGTTGCCTATAATCTAGGTGCCATTCAACGAATTGATTCACTGTACTGGTGTGTATATATATATA
>JAGDQP010038531.1:0-18130 GCA_022664845.1 Lepisma saccharinum
ACAAAGCTGTTCACTGACATATCTTGTACTAAGGAATTGACACAACTGTATAGTAATTTAATAACTGGATTGTAACTGCTTATCCGCTATTAGTGCTGTGTTATTCATTGAACACAGACAATAGGGTTGGAGGAACAGTAATTAAAAGTATTTAATTAAGACTTGCAGTAAGATATAGTGCTTTCTGGGGACTATTCATTACATATAGGACGAAATTGTCATTTTTTATAGCAAAAATATGTGGTTAGTTTAAAAACACTAAATAATTGTCCATTATGCCCCTAGCATATAGCAAAACAAAAGGTGTGTACTGTATATAGCTCACATTCAAAAGGTTAATCATCCATGTGAAGGAGTATCCTGAGAAGGTAGGCAATTTGCAATGTTACTATGGGTTAGGGAGCTCCTAGACTACTGACCTTTCCATGTCCACTTCCTCTGGGGCGGTTACTTGAAACATATATTGGAAATGAACAGTCTATTGACTTCGGAGAATTCCACTAACTTCTTTATTCTCCTGTTTCTTTTGTCAAATCCAAAGTTTCCCACTTTCGTGTCACTGCTCTGTTTAGTTCCTACCTTCGCATTGAAATACCCCATTACAATTTTCTAATGCGATTTGCTACTATCCAAAATCTTCTCTATCTCCTCGTATAGGTTTTCGATTTCCTCCTCCGGATGTGAGGTTGTTGGAGCATACAATTGTATAAATTCCATACTGTATCTGTTGTTTATCTTTACTTTTATCCGTATATTCCGTTATATATATTTGTAATTTCTATCGATAATATATTAGTATTTTCTTTTCTATGTATGATTTCTATTTATTGGTGGATCAATCAGATAAGAACTAGACTTGTCTCCGGTCTGAAGTATAATGTCACTCGGCTATCACGCTTTAAAAAAGGGATTTTCAAAGTAGCAGACCCTTTGTTTAGTTATCACCACTCCAGTATTTGCCTAGTGAAACTAAGGAAATCCCAGTCAGGATGTCTGGCAGTACGACATGGACACGCATGCCTCCATATTGTCAATCCAAAGTCTGCGAACTTACCGAAAAGACCACGAGGAGTGGGTACATAAGTGTGATAGCGTGGAGTAGACCATTCGAAGCAAAAAGGTTGATATAAACATTATGTCTGAGGAAACATAGTTCTGAAACAAACACAGTTATCACGCATTATCAGAACGTAACACAAACCAGGTTTCCGTATTATAATTGAGATTAAAGCGTACCCGACTAACAGTCAAGGAGTAATGCCCATCATATGCCCGTACTATCTGTATATTGAATTAATTAAACTCTATGTGTTAGGGCATTTTGAAGTACGAATCCATGCCCCATCATTAATCAAAGTGTCACAGCCCCCTGCCTGTAGCTGCCTTCGTTGTAGACAAACAATTTGATACTAGTAATTATTCCCATACTTTTGCCTCGTTGAGAACACATAATTGTACTACCCCGCAAGGCCTCTTTCCCCTTCTTCGTTGATTGAAAATTGGAGATAACAGAAAAGATTAATACTGGGACGGCGTTCTTTGATAATTGTTTCTGCTAGCGAAAAATGTATACCAGATGCCTGTAGGCAGTAACAAAATAATTTTGTTAATGAGAAAGAAAAAAGAAACGAGAAAAAGTTTGAGAGGCTAAAAGAGAAGTCTTTCATGTTGCAAGTTGAGAAAAGAAAATGTATAATTAAAAGAAACAGAATAATAAATATTTAATGATGATAATGATAGATATGAATGTAAGAAACTTTAAGAAGTTGTAAATATTAAAAAGATCTAGGAACAGTGCATTGTTTGTAAAATTGTATGAAACAGCTTTGGTTAGCACTGCTGATTGATTGAGAGAATTAATTATAAACACTGATTTTGCATAATAAAAAATGATATTGACCGAAATGGTATTCCGAAAGAATTTGTAAAATACAGAAAGACAACAAAAACGAACAGAATTGTTGAATATAAGTTAAGAGTGAAATATGCAGAAGTAGACAGAAGTGATCTTATTTGAGTAAATAAAAATATGATATTGATCGAAATTGTACTGAAAAACTCCCGAAAGAGTTGATAAAATACAAAAAACACCTGTAGAATCGTTGCATATAAGTTGAGAGGGAAATATAAAGAAAGTGCGACAAAAATGATCTTATTTGAGTAAATAGAAATGCGATATTGACGGAAAGTGTACTAAAAAGCTTCCTAAGACGTTCGTAAATTACAGAAAGATAACGAACATAAACAGAGCCATTGAATATAAGTGGGTATTGAGATATACAAAAACTGAGACAAAAACAAGAACATATTGTACTGAATAAAATGTGATATTGAGGGAAATAGTACTCAAAAGCTTCGGAAAGAGTTGGTAAATTATAGAAAGATAACAACCATGAGCAGAATTGTTGAATATAAGGTGAGAGTGAGATATAAAGAAACTGAGATAAAAGGAGCATGTGATAAAATGTTATTTGATTAAACTGGAACTGAAAAACTTCCGGAAGCTTGCGTAAATTGGAGAAAGTTTTGATCCAGGACATAAACTTCATGACGAAACGTGGATGCATTATTTATTAGTTTGTTAAGATAGAAAACACGCTTATTTTTATTTTACTTTTAATGGGTTTTTAAAAAGACGTTACTTTATAACTAATATGGCAGACACAAAATTTATTTTGAACATCGTTTGAGCTACAGACCTGAAATTTTATATGGAGACGTATTGCCATTATTAGATTGAACAAATATAAGAAATTTTGTTATAAGTCGCAGTTTTAAAAAAATATGGCTGCCGAATTGGTTTTTTGGTAGAATACACAGACTAATCTGGTAGCAATGGAAACACAAAACTTGACAGAAATATATATTAGCACATACGAATTGCTAACATATAAGAAAATTGTTTACAAGTCGCCATCTTTAAACAAATATGGTCGCCGAGATGATGTTTTGAAAGAATACACAGGTTAAACGGCTATGATTGGAAACTTGAAACTTGGTGGTAACGATAATTAGTACAAAATAATTACAAACATATAATATATTTTTTGAAAAGTCGTAATTTTATAATAAATATGCCGGACGAAAAACCATTTTGTACATCGTTTAAGATAAAAACCTGAAATTCGGTATAAACATGTATATTGACGAGTAGATTACGAAAATGTAAGAATATTTTGGAAAAGCCGTCATCTTTAAATATATAGGGCGGACGAGAAAATCATTTTGCACATCGTTTAACATAGAAATTTAAAATTAAGTGTAAACATGTATTTTGACGAGTAGATTACAAAAATGTAAGATTTTTTGAAAAAGTCGTCGTTTTCAAATAAATACGGCCACCTAAAACCATTTTGTATACCATTTAAGCTAAAGAGCTGAAATTTTATATGTAGCTACGTTATGCCTAATAGATTAAGAAAATATAACAACGATTTTAAAAGTAGCCATTTCTTGTGATAAAATATTTGTTGAAGTCATCTGAGGATGATATTGCTGTCAACGCGAGTGACTTAAAATAAATACGTTACTTATGGAACTTTTATGGTATTTGAGTTATGCAAATGTGCTTTAAAGCATCTGTTTTTGCTGATATTTTATTGGATACATAAATTACGTAACTGATAGTGAGACAACATATTGGGGTTGGTCAACAAATCCTCAAAAGATGGTCAACAATTGGAGTCGAACATAAGTACTAATGTAACAGTACATAATGGCAGTTTGTGAATGTTTTACTAAGGAAGTTCGTTCTGATTGTATAATAAGCAGTATAGAAAATTGGAAATCGGCATTGCCACTAACATGTATAGCATGCTATAATCATAGTCCTATGGACACAGCTCAGCACAATTCCATTGACATTTGTAAGTGATGTAGGAGAGAAATTGTGCGGGTAACTTTACTGTATTATAGTACTAGTAAGGAGATTTATTAAATATTATTAGAGATACATTCTGATAACAGCATTACATTGTCAAAATTTTTGTGTACATATAAAAAATAATTAGAAATTATCAGTACTTGTAGAAATTGCATGCACTTTTGTGGATAAAGGATTGGATTCATGGTTGTTCTACTTGGTGCCTTTAAGGAAGAAAATGGGGGAAAAGTACTGATGAAGATGAAAGAAATAAATTTTTTAGAGATGTGAATTGGGTAGAAGTGTTTTAAAACGAGTGTGCTTGGGAATAAAATATTGTTTGTGTTGTTTTAAAATCAGTGTGAATAGTAGGTTTGTTTCTAGTGGTGTATAGTTTGAAAGAAACGACAGAAGCAGTTTAAGATTGATAAGACTGTATTATGATTTTGCTCTGCAATATTAGTGTATTTAATTGAAGAAATTAAGTATTTTGAACAGTGTTAGGTCTTGGTGGCGATAAGAAACTGTTCATTTATAATCGCTTTATGAGGAGAACATAGCCGGTATAGTGACGCCTTTTTTAAAGCAGTGAACAAAGTGAAATTTTTTGCTTTATCAAATATTGACAACCGGTCGCAGAGTTCCTCCTTACTTATGAAAACTTACGTGGCTGTGAAAAACTTTTTATATGTTCTGGCCGTAGAGAACAGTGTGTATCCTCTGTATGTAAATAAAGACACATTTCCTTGTTCTTGAACAATATGCGTGGCAATAGACATGTTCCCAAAACAGAAGAAGTTGGAAAGAGAATTGGTGCAAATGAATACGATAGATAAAGGTGGAGATGGTATTTGCGAAATGCAAAGTCATGATGATATGCAGGAAGACAAATATTTTTAGTAAATTAGCAGAACAATAAAGTGAATGTGATGAAATGGATAATGGACGTGATTTAAAGGAGGAAAGTGAAAGAAACCAATTAGTACGTGTGAACAAAACATAATTGAAGAAAGTTGTATATTTGAAGCCATGGAAATTTCAAATTATGCTCGATTTCTGCCAATTTGTGGTGGATGTGTACAACAAGAAAGTAATCAATTGGCTCATGCCTGTATGGGATTTCGCTGGAATGAAATTGAACGTGAAAATCTGCTTAACGATCGAATGTGGTGTAGGGTGTTTGAGCTTATTAATTTAAGGCTTCATATAATGCTTATGAAGTTAAACATAATAACTCAATTACTATACAATTGGAATATTTGAAGTGGGACTATGATATGTACTGGTATGTAAATCCACTGAAGTTCAGAAAGTGTTATTTGTTAAAAATATTTTTGCTTAAGATAATTAATGACTTTAGTGTGAAGAAAGATAGAAGGTATATTCGAGATGATTAATATGGTGGATGAAACATGCGTCAGTTGTTTGCATAATAATACGCACGCACAGTATTGCAAAATACTGTACACATGTACACAGAAATATAGATAGAGTTTATGTACCTTGAAGGTATTCGATATTTGGTTTTGAATGAAGAGGACGTCGATAACATGAACAGTATTTGTATTACGTATGGTTTTACATCAATAGGAAATACGATTGGTTCAAATTTTCCCATTGGGTGAACCCAAGTTGAGTTTTAATGACCTTAACGCCAATAGTTTTAATGACCTTTCCTTAAGGATTAAACCCTGGTAATAGTTCGATATTCTTTGTAACCTCTATGCGAAAAGCTATTGCTGTAAAGAGTGTGGTATAACTGAAGTCTGAGCATTGTGTGAAGGCGTTAGTGACAGTTAAGTTATAAGAAATACTTGCAGTAAACACACGAGAAACCACGGAGGGATCACGTTACGCTAAAGTGATTACGAAAGAAGAAACAAGTAGGTGTAGGTCCAACTTTATAAATTTTGAATGTTTTTAAGAAATGCTAAATGACTTTAGCATTGAAAACAACGATAGGTGTATCTGGTGTTACTACATCTTTGAGGAAGAAAAAGAGGTGTGTACTTATAGTCAATTTAAGAACAACGAATATCTGCTGCACATAATAACTATTCTGTTCACGCGCTTTATGAACTGTTTAATAAGTTGAGTTGTTATGCCACAATTAACTTTGTCTTCCATCGGTGTTTGCAGAACAGATAAATATCAATTTTGACAATGTGCGTGAAATCCTGCAATCAAAAGTAAAACATAGTGAATTAATCTGTATAATAATATTTTATGTGCTCTGTGTAATTGTTGTGCTATGGTAGTGTTTTCATTGCTATAGTATAAACAAAATCAAATTTAACACAAACTGAGAGACTAAAAAGAAAATTAGACGTGACAGAAAACTGTAGCTTTTGTAGAAAAACCCTACTTGAACGTAAATAGACATCTAAGTGAATTGGAAAATACCTTTTTTAGTGAACGACACCTAAGTAATGTATAGTGCGTTGATGTTTTATTAAAAATAATTAGTAAGGTTAAATATTTACGTGTTTTATTTTCTTATGCCTTCAAAATTATGATGAGGTATGTAGTATTTATAATACTGTGTTTTAATTTTGAATATTATATGTAGCTTTAAGCTCAGGTTGGCAGTCCTAATTTTGTTTGATTCACATTATATGCTCTGATGGGTGGTGTTTGTATTTATTTAAAACGTTCTATTTTTACTTACAAATGAGTTGAACTTTGTACGATAATTTTCACGTATTTATAAATATTATATTAGGATAGTTAATTGTATGAATCGAACTGACAATCTGTTTATGCTACTCACAATGCTGTACACCAATTTGTTGGTCTTTTAATGAATACCAGATGGTACAGAGATAAATAAAACAATCACTAACGAAATAAATTCTACTTATTTCAAGCTTCACACCTTTTGCAATCTAAAATGCTAATCTAAAGAGAAGACATTGAACTGTAAGATTCGTCTCACAAATTGAAATAAATTTTTGATGTATGCTGTGACATTTGAAATTTGATGATGTTGGTATGGTATGGTAATTTTTCGTTTAATAAAGAGACATGTTAAATCTTCGTTGTTATGTTTGGATATAATTTTAAACTTTTTGTACTTGTAGCTGGAAACATTAAATCGAAAAATTGTTGTTTGTCTTGGACCACTGTCCCTGCAAAACAAACTATTACTATTACCCTTACTATAAATGTAGCATATGGAACTTTAGACACGTCCATGCTGTATCTCAAAATAAATCATTCTAGTTGTAGTATTAATACAGAATCACATAATAATAGGAAGAGCAATCTTATTTTTTACCTTGATAGACAATAAGACGATTACTACGATAATGGAAAAGGATTTGGGTAACCTGATATTCTGAGTGCTTTTTAATGGTTCATCTTTGCATTTGCAGGCCGTGATTGTTTTTTAAAAATATACTAAGGGTTGTTGGCTGTTGCAACCGAGCATACAACCTCGCGAATTCTATTTGAACACTATACCACTCAATGACAAACAATAAATTCAAGTTTTTGTTTAGTTAAATCTATAGACATTATAATACTGTGAAATAATTATAGTCTGTCCAGTATGGCCTATATATTTTTTGTTATACGTTGATAACATGCTAGAATTTGAAGTCATATACATAGAAACAAATGAAACGGGGCATGACAGGGAAACAACAGGAAGGCTAGTCTTTGATTATATAGATATTAGGACAACAGATGGAAGGTTATCTAATTAAGTTATTTTCTTATAAGGTATGACCTTCGAAGATGTCTAAAATCAAACTTGGAAAAACATTACGTAAGAAAAAAAACTAAGCAGCCAATACTGGAAAGACAATGCATTTTATATATAAATTGTATTTCCTGAGATTTCCAGTAAAGAAAATGGAAAAGGGGTTTTAGTTTTCATTGGAATTATATTTTGTTATGAAAGGAGGCGAAAGAGACGAAATAAGAATAACAGCTTATGAGTCGTGTCTCATATTTAGTTTTTTCTTTTCTTATTTTCAGCAAGAAAAAGATTTTAAAACGAAAATAATCTTTTAATGCGCAATTTCAACGAAGTACTTGATTAATCTCTTGGAATTACAGATAATTGTGCATGAAAAGTTAACCATGCTTCAGCAAATACTTTTATTGTCAAAGAAAAGTGCGATCACGATCTAAAACACGTATTTGCAAATTTCTTAATGCGTAAAACTTAATTTTACATTTCAATAATATGCAAAATATAAAAAGCAAAACGCGTTAATTTTAAATAACTTTTCACATCAGTGAAAGCGAAATAGTTGTACATAACAAGATGAGTTCAAACAGCTTTGCAAATATATTTAATAATAGTTATATCACAATCATTTTCAAAAAGTTGTGACGTCATAACATAGACCTGTGCAGAACAGTTATACTATGGTTTCATCTAATAAAATTATTTGAGGAAATACTTTATCTGACGTTGCTATAATAAAGTTCGCAGTTAGAACGACCGCTCCATTCGATATCGGTCAAATTGATATTTCTTGAATTAAGTTTCAGATTTTGAGTACAACAGTTACGAGAAACTTATAGTCACTATTCCAAAGTTAAACTGGGAATAACTGATAACAAAGAAAGCATATGAGTTCTCGTAAATGAGAACGTTAAGAATAAGTTCCTTTGTGATTGTCTAATGTATCATTTTAAGTTGACACTACACAATATGAAAACAAAAGACTTAACACAAACAAAAATACCACAAAAAAGAAACAATTACACTTATGGAAACAAAAAACAAAGAATCATTTAATATAACAACAAATGTTTGCATGTAATGCAACACAAAAACTTTTTCTTATCACACACAGAACAATTTTAAAATGAAGTTACATTATCACAAAACTCTTTTAAACAAAAGAGTGGCATATAATGTGAAAGAAAAACTTATTCTTGATGTGCAACACTATTTTCAAAAAGTTACATTGTTCAAATAAGATTTCATACAACATTGTCAACTTTTTTTAGAAAAAAGATCAACATGTATTACAACAGAAAGATTTTCTTGACCTACAAAATATTTTTATACATGCAATCTAACATCAAAGACTTTGTTATGCGCAAAAGTTTTTCTACAAGTATTCTGTCATAAAACCTTCTAACTAGCAAAAAAAAAAAAAAATATTAGTTTAAAATACAAAATTTTGTTGAACAGAAAAATAAAAATTCCAACTAAAAATTCAAAAAGAGAAAAAAATAAGCTGTTCAGAAAAAATAACATTAAACTATAGATTCTACAGTAGAAAAAAAATTGTTTCATGCTTTTTGATAACAAAAGCAGTAGCTATGAAATACACATGCTAGGATAATTCTTCTAAAGTTTTTCAAAAGGTAAGAAAAAATGTGTACTTAGAAAATGCATTTGCAAACAATAAAACAAACTTCAAATGAAACAGGTAAAGAACGATAACTATTTTCTTTATTAACAATGATTTGTATGGAAACAGTTTTTGATCTTAGGTTATTTTATTATATTGCAAGCTTGAACGAAGGAGCAAGAGACCCAATGAAATTACCACGCAATACTTTTCCGTGTTAGGTTTGTTTCTTAACATCTCATCTTCTAGGAAAAACGGTCAAAAACACACCCAAAGGAAAAGCCAAACCGTGTGATCGAAGTTTATATGTGCAAGATGGACAGCCAGCATGGACGTGTCTAAAGTTGCATATGCTACATTTATGGTAAGGGTAATAATGATAGTTTGTTTTGAAGTGACAGTGGTACAAAATATTGGACAAACAACATATATTTCGATTTAATGATTCCAGGTAATACTACAAAATATTTTAATATTATATCCAAACATAACAACGAAGATGTGACATGTCTCTTTATTAAACGAAAAATTACAATACCATATCAACATCATCAAATTTCAAATGCTACAGCGTACGTTAAAAATTTATTTTCATTTGTCATACGAATCTTACTATTCAATGTAGACCCTGTGTCTTCTGTTTCGAATAGCATTTTAGATTGTAATACCTTTGAAGTTTGAAATAAATCGTATTTCTTTCGTTAGTGGTTGTTTTATTTATCTCTGTACCATCTGGTATTCATTGAAAGACCAACAAATTGGTGTACAGCATTGTGACTAGTATGAAAAGATTGCCAGTTCGTTTATCACAAAAAACTATCCTAATATATAAGTCACATATACGTGAAAATTTTCGTACGAAGTTCAATTCATTTGTAAATAAAAAAATGTACGTTTTAAATAAATATCAACACCACCCATCAGAGCATAAAATGTAAATCAAACAAAATTTAATATGCTAACCTGAGATTAAAGACTACAAATATTTTCAAAGTTAAAACACAATATTATAAATACTACATACCTCATCATAATTCTGAAGGCATATAAAAATAAAACATGTAGAAACTTTACCTTACTATTTATTTAAGAAAGCATCATCACAATATAAATTTCTTAGGGTTCGTTCACTAAAAATGTTTTTCAAATTCATTTAGATGTGCTTTAAAGTTCAAGTAGTTTTTTTCTACAAAAGCTACAGTTTTCTGTCACGTCTAATTTTCTCTTTAGTCTCTCAGTTTGTGTTAAATTTGATTTTGTTTATACTATAGTAATGAATACACTACCATAGCACAACAATTACACAGAACACATAATATAGTATTCTAGATATTCATTCACTAGGCTTTACATTTGTTGCAGGATTTCAAGCACATTGTAGAAATGGATGTATACCTGTACCACCAAATACCGATGAAAGGCAACAAAGTTGATTCTGGTATAACAATTAAACTTATTAAACAGTTCATAAAGCGCGTGAACAGAATAGTTAGTATGTGCAGCACATATTTGTTGTTCTTTAATTGACCATGAGTATACACCTCTTTTTCTTCCTCAAAGATGTAGTAACACCAGATACACCTAAGATTGTTTTCAATATCATAGTCCTTTAGCATTTCTTCCAAACTTTCACAATCTATAAGGTTGGACCTACAGCTACATGGTTCTTCCTTCGTAACCATTTTAGCGTAACGTGATCCCTTCCGTGGTTTCTCGTGTGTTTACTGCAAGTATTTCTTATAAGCTAATTATCACTAACGCCTTCACACAATGTGCAGACATCAATTATACCACACTCTTTAGAGCAATAACTTCTCGCATAGAGGTTACAAAGAATATCCAACTATTGCCAGGGTTTAATCCATAAGGAAATAAAATATTGGATCGACAATATTGGTCTCCACGATACAACTCAGTATGTTAATCAACTTCGGCAACTCGCGACACACTTTGATCCAAGATACGGTCAAACATATCAAAAGTACAACTCGCGACCACAACAGAGCCGCTATTATAGTTCAAACACGCAACAAGGTCAGACCTACATGACACAGAGTGGTTCACAAACCCAATGCAATTACGGTCCGCATTACATTTCAGGCGAACATTTAAACGAAGAACTCCAGTGACAGACACGAAGTATGTCTCTGGTGAACGACACTTAAATTGTCAGGTATTACTCAGAACTCCATAGTTTGTAGTCTTGCCAATTCCAATTGAAAATAAAGTATTTTATTTTGGTTAGTAAAAGATTTTAGCCCTAAAATACTTCTCGGAAATTCATTTTTGGACGATCATAAGGCATTTCTGTACCACGAAACTCATTCATTTACGTTACATTTCGGACGAATTGCTTGAAAAGAAAATACAGTAAAATCCAGAATTGTTTTCTGTCTAATTCTATTACAGAAATTTTAGATCAAAAACTTGACTCATATTTTGCTACAAAAAGACGCATATTTTTACCACCAAAGTCAGTCATAAATGTTCCATTAGGTCTTTTTGAACCAAGGAGGGAACACGAAATGTTAAATGAACCAGATTTTGAATTAGCAGCGAAATTACAGATTTTAGTACTACGTTCTCTATTGTCAAAAGACAATATGATTCAAATCACAAATCCTACCGATTCTAAAATTGTATTACCACAACATTCTATTTTGGGCAAGGCACAGAACATTTACGAACAGGTTGAGAAAGAATGTAATTTATTGGTTACAGAAGACAATATGACAAAAGAAGAAAAACGAAATCTAGAACTCGATAGCTCGCTATTCAAAGGAAGTTATTTTGATGTAGATCAGGCACCATCACATATGCAGGAATTTTTTTTCCAACTTTTATACAAATATGCAGATTGTTTTGTTTTTGACGAATCAAGAATTGGGAAAATACGAAACTTTCAGTATAGAATAGTAACAAAAACAGATGTTCCTTATTTCCGTCGATCTTACGCAGTCCTCATTGCACTAGAAGACAACTTCGATGATCACTTGAACCTTCTTTTGAAACGCTACATAATAGAGCCATGTCACTCGCCATACAACAACCCCATAATGTTCGTGCTACAACCAAGTAATAACATCAAACCAATCTTATATCGCAGATCTCTAAATTCGAATCTGGCACACCATGCCACCAGTCTTGAATCTATCTCACATATAGTATCTCGTTTATACGGAAAGTTATGGTATTCTAAACTAGATCAACGAGGAGCATTTTTACAATGCGAATTCGATCCGTCAAGCCGTGATTGTATTGCTTTCAATTTAGAAGGGAAACAACAAATGCGATTCAAACGACTACCCCTCGGTTTGTCTCAGGCTCCTATCACATTTCACGCGATTATAATCAGTACTCTCTCTCTCTCATATTTCTCCGAATAACATAGCATGTTATATCGATGACATATTAGTCAGCTCAGATACACCGAAAAAAAGTGTCACCATTTTACGCGATATATTTCAGACAATCAGAAATAGAGGCATGAAATTTTCTTTGCAAAAGACAGAAATTTTGAAAACTCATATTGTAGCTTTAGGTTATAATTTATGCAACCAAGGATTCTTTGTATCTACGTAAATCTTAGATGCAGTTAAACATTTTGAGAGACCCACCACCGTCAAAGAGCTTAGATCATTTTTAAGCTTATGCTCTTATCTCCGACGTTTTACTAAGAGATTCTCCGACATCTCAGCATGCTTATACGATCTTCTGAAAATTAACCAACAATTTTTATGGACCGCTAAGCACGCACGCGCCTTCGAATCCCTAAAAGAATTATTAATATCAGCTCCAATCCTGAAAAACTACGATGTTAAGGATTACGCACGAATTTATACAGACAGCAGTTCAACCTCTTTTTCAGGCATACTAGAACAATACAGCATTAAAGATGACCCCAACGACAAAAATTCATGGCGACCGTACGCATACTTTTAACGTAAAATACCAGAAGTCGACCGCAAAAAACCGATCCACGTACTCGAACTTCTTGCCGTAGCTGAATCTCTAAAATCATTCAACTACTCTTTGTTAAAAAAACCTTTCACATTACTCGTAGACTCAAAAGCAATTTCATTTTATACATGCGCAGTTTCTAGATCTCCAAGAATTGGACGAATTTTGTCTTACATTAACGAATTTCAATTTGAAATAAAACATGTACTTAGCCCACAGAATAAAGCGGATCCGCTAAGTAGGTCTGCTAACATGCCAGAAAATTACTCATATGACGACCGCGATATATCTAAGGTTGATAATGCATTTCATACTCCCCACGGAAAACAAACATCTCGGTATACAACCGCTTTTAGCGATACGCATACTACACACCAGTTTACAAATGACACATCAACACGTCAATCTCCAGGAGTTACGTCAACACTTTTAAAAGATGAACCAATTCGAGACCCCTTCCCAATACCACATTGTAATCTATTATAATTTCAGCTCAATCATGCAGATTCACGTAAAAATAAACAAGTATTTATTACTGCAGACGAACATGAAGTTCAATGTCTTAAAAACGGCATTTGGAAAGAAACGGCATCGATCATAGAAATGAAAGAATTACCTCATCTAAAGAAATCAGATCCATACTTTGGAGATATTTACAAATAATTAAATGACGAAATTCCCAACCCTTCACCCAAATTGGTCCACCAGTCAAAGGCATTCCGGCTCAATAATAACATTCTGTACCGCGTGACAAACAATTTTCCGAAATTGAAAACGTCATCGAACACTTTCAGTGCACATCGAATAAGCTTTAGTTTATAGACGCTTTCCAACTTATGAACAATCTACACAAGTAAACATTCAGTTACTCGTATAAGTACAGTGACGTCAATGAACTTGTTTTGTCATACGTTAAGCGAAACATTCAAGAGAACATTTTATAATGACTTACGTCGATACTTACTTTCATTATGTATAATTAATTAACATTTGTTCTCTCAATGAAAGTAAATTAAGAACTTTTGGTTGATTGCATATTTATTCAATTTATTCCATTTATTACATTTATTGAACTATATTACAACAACAACAACAGAAAAAAAATTCGTGTATATTCATTTATTTTACTTAATGACCTTCTCATATTTAAAGGACATTATATTTAACGAAAACTATGATTTTTTTACATTCAATATTCCTTCCAAAGGAATTACTTTGTTTATTTCAGTGCATCAGTGTAATTTTGTTTTCAACTTTTTTTCTTATATTATAATTGTTCACTTTTCCTGTTTTAAATTGTTTTAGCTTTAATAAGAATCTCCAACTGCAAACTCAGGTTCCAGTTGAAGATCCTTTTTTGAGGCACGCGTAGTGTTGTAGGACCACATATATATTTTAATTTCATTCTTTCTTATATTTTTGGTCAACAGTGTATTTAATTTTGTACAGTTTAAGATTTATATTGTATTAATTCTAAGACTTGTCTTGACGTTTATGAATCATGATCTATACCTATTATTGTATCAAGCTCCATTCATTATGACAGCAACGTACATCAGATGTGACAGTGATATCATTTCCGTTCTCATATACATTCCTAAATTAGAAATTTCATTTTGGGGGGCATTTTGGATCCAAGGTGAGAACTTTTTCTGGATTTTGTAAATTTCCTTAACCTGCTAAAAATGATGTATCTTCATACCAACTTTCGGTTTTCTAACTTCAGCCATTTAGGCTGTGTAGTTTTTACGTTTGGCGGCCATTATGAATTACAAGATGGCGACTTTTCAAAATAATCTATTTTTTCCCTTTACCTATTTATAATCCTCCACCTTCATGCCAAAATTTATTTTCTAGCTTATCCCAAACACCCTAAACAATATGAGTGAGTGAGTGAATGTGAGTATATGGATCAGTAAGCCTAAAACACGCAATTTCAGAGGTCTAACTACTGAAAGATGCTTCAAGCTACGAGAATGAAATTTTGCACACCTGCACATATTTGTCATATGTGCAGGTGTGCAACTTCCTTAACTTTGAAAGCTCATATTCCTATCTTTAACATTTTGTTTCTTACGGCGCCTCGAATTATCCGATTTTGCCCGAAACTCTTGTTCCTGTATAACATGCTTCTGGCAGTGCTGATGTTTTTTAACGCGCAAAACTTTGTGGGACTAGCACGAACACTGAAATATGGCGCGAGGTGGCAAGGTTCATGATGTTCGAGCCTTAGGTTTGGTGGTGGTGGGTTTAGAGCCGCCACCAGTCTCATGGTTTGAATATCATGAACCTTGCCACTTCGCGCCAACTTCTAGTGTTCCTCTTACATCTTGTCGCCGAAGAACTTCGCTTATTTCAATTTCACCACATTTTAGAGTTGAAGAAGTTGGCTGAACGTTTTGCACCTCTGGTGCTTCTGTTCGGATTTCACAGCTTTTTCTACGTGTATAATATCGTTGGCAGAACTGCAATACCCCTATGGGGCAAACTAAGAATATTTCACGAATGGCAAAAAACCGGTTTTTAGACTAAATTCTGGAATACAATTTAGGTACTGTAAAGCTGCTGTATCTCAAAAACTAGAAGTTGTTTCCACATGATTTTTCTACAGTATGCACAGAACACAGAACTTTAACTGGTACCAAAACATGAAAAGGAAAAAAATCCACATGGGTGTTCCAGTTCTGATGATATTTTTTTTTTAGTTTGGGGTCCCACCTTACCACCTCCGCCTCTTTGCATCCTTTGCACAAGCCGAGTTGTGCACTTCCAAGGCGTGCATCACGAACATATTTGTTCTTCTCGCCTTGGGGCAGGCGTGTCCCTAGAAATTCTTGGATTGCCGGAGTTCCGGCATTCCAAGAAGCTCCTATGTTCCTTCTGTCAGAGACATCAGGTGTTACGGGACGGACTTTGGACCAGGCGTCCAGAATGTTCTCCTGGTCTAAGTTCCCTTAATAGAACTTACTTGCTTGGGAGGGTCCCTACCTATTATTTTCTTTATTAACATATAACACATAAACATATATTACAAATATTAGAACAATACATTGACTAACACGTGGACAACACATAGACAAGACAAACATAAACTTGGTTGGCTTCTTCTTCTTTTGGCCTCTTCTTCTAACCTGCAACAGAGTAGGAAGGAATAAGGATAGGTGCGCGTGGATTAGGTGGTGTGTTCGACAAAGTTTTTGTCGCCTCCCTTTCCTTTTGATTGGTGTCCACTTCCTCCTCGTCACTATGTTAGTTCCTCCTGTCTCACTCTTGCGCTCGGTTAGTTATGCCTCTTATTTTGCTGTATTCTACTTTCAATTCTTCACACTCAATCACTCACACTTACACCGTGGCTAGCTTTCGATTTGTTTGCTTTCATTTCTGGCTTCCAGAAAATTAGCGTTTTCCACTAAATATATACACTCGTCTCTTCATACCACACTTCCAATTTCTTCCACCACCACACTTACACTAACTCACACACACTTAGCGTCTCTTGGGACGGAGTTCCGCCTCAAGGCGCCGAACTTTTCCCACTGGGTTCCAGCGGAACATTCATTCTCTATTTCACCACTTCATTTCTAGCTTATATATTAAATTACATGTCTCTATTGTTTTGTGGTCTATTTATACGCGGCTGCAACGCGGGTGCGCGCACGCGGTGATCCTTTTATTGATCCAACGTCCCCATATCTTAATCTGCATTATCCTTGTTGTTTTCATACGGGGCGGTCCACGCCGTTAAGGTATTTCCTCTTGTAGTAGTTTGAGACTTTGTGAGTCAGCTCCCTGACGGCCGTCACCAGTTCCGGTGTTCGCAGAACCTTCGTGACGGGCGTCTCCCCCAGGAGCTGTCTTTCTTCCCAAACTATGTTTCTTGTTTCCATACATCTTAGTACGATGTGTTCTGGCGTGGCCACCACCCCGCATATATGGCACATATTATCTTCTACTATTTTCATTTGGTTTAGTTTCTGTCGGTAGGGGCCGTAACCAGTCAAGTAATGCATAAGGCCTCCGGTGATCTCAAGTTCCATGCCCATTCTCTCCTCAATATCTGGAAAGAATCCAAAAAGTCTTCTTCCCTTTTCCGTCTCCTCCCATAACTCCTGCCATGCATTGACTATTATGGAATTGATTTCTAATTTATTCTCTGCTTCTTGGTGCAGTATTTTGGATACTCGTTCTTGGTTTCCTTTTTTGAGCCAATACATGGCACCCAATTTCTTCACCTGAAGATGCAGTGGCGGGACAGCCGACGCCACCTGGAGAGCCTCTACCGGTGTTGTTCTATATGCGCCAAACAGTCGCAGTAGTAGTTGTCTATGTGATCTGTCAATTATTTGTCTTTGTCTAATATCATCCATTCTGTGGCCCCAGACGCTAGCAGCGTAACCTACAATCGATCTTATAATAACATCGTGGTACGTTCGTATTATTTTAATTGGAATTTTAAGGTCTTTTGTTGCGATGTTTACCAATTTATGTGAAACTTTTATTGCTTTATTTTTGATTATAGTTGTATGTTCTCTAAAGTTAAGTTTTTCGTCTAAGGTTATGCCTAGATATTTTAAGTGTCTTTCCCTTTTTATCGTTTTATCATTCACTTTTATAGTTGGTCCTCTATTGAAATTAAGGTTTCCTTTAAATAACACATATTTGGTTTTCTCTGATGATATTGTTAACTTATTCTCTTTGCACCACGACGTCATTTTGTCTATTACTTCATTTGCTTTGTTTTGTAGGTCCAGTCGGCTGTTACCCTTAATCACGACCGCCAGGTCGTCGGCATATCCCACCACTCTTTCCACTTGCCGCATTCCATCCAGCATTTCCAGGCACGGTTGGAAGGCCAAGTCCCAAAAAACCGGGCCTAGCACCGAGCCTTGCGGGCAATCTTTTGTTGGCATCTTAGCCACGACGCCATCCGCCGTCTCTACTTCTATTAGTCTATTTGCAAAGTAGTTTTTTACAACTTTCCACAATTTGC
>JAGDQP010038532.1:0-18129 GCA_022664845.1 Lepisma saccharinum
ATTTATTAGTACAAACTGAGCAACTTAAGGCACATCGAAAATTTACAACAGTGTGTATGTGTGTAGTGCAGCCCACTGTTTTAAGTGGGCCACTGCGTATGTAAGGACTGTGTGTACAAAAGGAAAAAGCATGCAAAGAAACAAAAGGACTTAGCAAGAACGTTCTTGTTCCAGTTACTAATCTCTTAAGAACCTAGTTAATGTTTGGGCCGAAGCACAAGAATAAGTGAAGATACATTGAGCTCCAGCCGTTTATATACATTTTGTTCGACAACATTCGTACATGTTCGTTTCTCCGAACATAAACCTTATGGTAAAACTAGATGTATACAAATCGAGATTATTATGATATTTAAGTGTACTTTAGATATCATTGCTTGAGTTATTGAAAGTCATTATATTGAAGATAAAATTGAATCGGTAGTTGGTAGAAGGAAATAAACGCCAAAACGGCGGAAGTCGTTTTTTAGTGCAAAAATGTCTCTTAATGAATAGCTTCACAGTGTCAGAGGCTTGAAAGAAATTATGTATTGTATAAACAATTTCTTACTTCGATCTAGCGTTGTGTATCCATTCAACAAGCAACGTTTCACGCAAAAACAGTGCTTTTTTGGCGTTTATTTCCTTCTTCCAACTACGGATTCAATTTAGATCAACACTTTCGAATAACAATTTTGTATACCAGGCCTTTAAACACAGCAAAACATTCAGCATGAAAATTATTATCATAGAAAATATTAAGAAATCCAAAAGTTGAATTTATATAAATGACTTGGAGTAACATAAGTGACCGAAGGTATTATGCAGAACAGTGCCCATCTCGCAGGATGCGAGTGACGGCATATTTGCCAGGATTTTCTGTTTGCGAGAGTGTAAGTAGAGCTTTGCCAGTTTTTTTTATAGATTTTTTAACCATAATAAATTAAGTTGGGGGTGTGATCGTGATTTTTTTGGGGGGTTGACACCCAAATCTTGATTTGGGGGTTATTTCTTGATAACGGAAAATTGCACCAATTACTGTAAAGTTCAAAGCTAGTAATAATGTCTTTAACCCGATTTTTAAACAAATTATCTATAAGCGATTGTACGTTAAGCCTTGCTCAGCCAATTCCATCACAGTAGACATGTTAAATTAGTGACATAGCTTTGGCAAAGTTAATTAATAGCTAGAGTCTGTGGATCACGACTTCTTCTTCCTGGGTACTTTCGACCATACAATATGTCATAAATGGAACAACTCTTATGAGAGTTGACAGCCTATATTGTTAGAGTCAACCGTTTTGCCCGCGTTCCAACAAGAACGGAGAGCCGCTGCCTTGGATACTTAGCCAAACGTCATACACACTGTAGTAAATAAATTAGCCACATGTTATTTTGTCTTTTGGCTGCGTTGTAGTCAGAGTCACACAAGTAAGGGTCAGTTCTACAATTGACAGCTAAGCTTCTGACCAGGGCTAACGTCATGTCTCATTTTGTGTGCTCTTATCGGTCAAAATTTGACTTGGCCTCAACTTAGTCGTCGATTGTTGAACTGACCCTAAGCGCAGTAGCATAACTAAGGGTGTGTGGGCCTCCCCGCAACAAATAAGAATGGCCCCCGAACAGTTACTGAACTTCGAAGCTTCGTAAGTAGGCCGCTTCAACAGAAGGGTCCCCCCCCCACGCATTGCGGACCCTGCGAGACCGTTAGTTGCACCAGTGCTTAAGCGGTCTTCACTCCTGATCAGCGTCTAAGAACGTTTCTTTTTCCTCTCCGCTTACGCTGTGAAACAGAGTGGGGAGGAAAGTTGGCAACATCGTAACTGCCCTTCCGCTTTCTCCGCAAACAAAACCTAGTTTCTCTTCTCTCGCTCTATTCTTTAATTGTGTATCCTTCAGTAGATCTATATATGATACATGATTTAAACTTTACCTTGGGCAGATAGGTTAGAAAGATCGGTTTCTGTAGTCGTGGTCACAAGTTCAATTTTCATTGAAGTCTATTGAACTTAGTGGATCCCAGTCAATTTTAATAAAACTGTGGGACCCGTCCTGAGAATCTTACCAAACATTCACTTCTACGAACATACAGACATTGTAATAAAGAATGATTATGATTATTGTTTATAAGTAGAACCTGATTTTAAACATGATTTGACACAGACAAATGTGTGCTGTATTTATACCAGATCAAACTTTTGTACTGTATTTATTCCATATTAAAATTTTGTATTGTATTTATACCAGATCAACATTTTGTATTTATACCAGATTAAAATTTTGTGTTGTACTATACCAGATCAAAATTTTGTGTTGTATTTATAACAGATCAAAATTTAAAAACAAATCACTTTCACAGACTAGCGTCTCTACTACGTGTGCTGAAGGTGGCAGCTTTATGTGCTAAAAGTGATATGGAAGATTTGTTTTAGAGAAATAATCCTGGAAGATACTGTACGTTACAAATTATCTACAAAGATCTACGTTGCCACACCAACAGGCTACTTAAGTAAATATTTTTATATGTACCTTCTGCGAATAATCTTGTCTACGACATAGTGTCGTAAAATCTTTTCTATTTATTTTGGAAGTTAAATTCGAAAAGCTGGTAGTATAATTGAAATAAAACTAATCTAATCGAATGATAAATTCTTTCTCTCTAAATCACTTAGGTAAACTGTGATTTGGTACAAACCTGTACTATGGTGCAGTAAACCGATCTCTTCCCATTTCAGCTGCTGAAGTAAATCCCTGATAGCAGTTGACAAATGGCTCTGGGAAGGAAATAATCGTATAGTCAACCTTTCGCGGTCAATCCCTGCACTCGGAGCAATAGCCAGTAGAGGGATTCCTAATCGTTCACTCGTCAGTCCTAATTCTTTAGATGTCTGCACTTCGGAAGGACCAAAGAAAGTGAGGATTCCATACTGGATTTCCAGACAGGCTAAAAAAAAGAAAGCAATGTAAATTCTTAATGATGTAAAAACTAAGAAAATTTCTTAATTAATAAACAATCACGAAATCGTAGAAAAATGACCGATGGTACATATTTCTAAGTTTAAATGTTACATAATTTCTCTCCATCCTTAAGGAAAATATTGATAATTACTAAGGCTCGGATTAGAATTTTTTATAAATCAAATAATAATTTCTAAAAAAATGTTGTTTTTTAAAATAAAAATCCGGTGTTAACTACTGTAAAACTGCTAGGCTTATGGAAAATTAAACATAAAAAATAGAAGAAGTTTACTTTAAGTGCGTCTCATCCCTTTTGCTGTAGGGAAATAAAAACATTTTCCACAACCGTCAGTTCTCTGTTAGTCTTCATTTATATATATTTAAATATTTTGTTCGAGTTACTTAGGTGTTCGAATACTTTTTTTCAAACTAATGTTTTGTGACCCAAATCCTAAAGTGTTCTGCAACTCGTTAAACGCAACAGCGTTGCAGGCTAATAAATATTTTAGGATAAAGAAATACACATTAATATATATATTAATTTATGCTTTTAAAATATATAGAAATATATGAAAGTAACAATAGAATATTGTATTGTCGCCCAGCTTACGTCGCTGTGCACATTTTCATCATTGTATGACGTCGGGAAATGAGTTAAATTGACGTTATAAAATTTGAGGATACCACGAACCATTGTGAACTAAATAAAGAAAAGCATGTAAAATGTTCTCTATCTAAAAGCGATACTGATTAATGCCATTAAACATGCAAATGTGAAGCCAGGGAACGTCTTAATTGTTGCAAAAGGAGTCGGTACGTGCATAACTCAAGAATTAAATCATAATTGAAAAAAACGTACTCCACAGCGAAAACAAGCGTGAAACAACTGAGAACTAAGCATTTGATATATATTCGTTTAGACTGTAAATAGATGACCGAGGTGGATTATTTGCTCCGGCGTTTATCTTTCGACAATAACTGATCAATCAAGTATTTTTACGTACAGGTCAATGGTGTAGTTCAGACACGCATAAAAGCCGAGATCAAATCAGTCACTGACAAATTGTTCAGTTTAAAACTAATTAATTAACTAACTAAACCTTTAAACCAATATATATAAACTGTTAGACCATTTCAAAAACTTCAATCTTTAATGACTAAGGGCTAGGTCTACAAAATCCTGATAAGCGGCGCTCGGATAACTTTATTCTGCCGATAAGTCAACTTTAGTGTTCTATAGTCTCTAGTTAACAGTTATCCGCCGTATAAGTCCTGGATAACTTATTGGGTAGGTGAAGTGGCCGATAAGAACTTTTCCGGTAGCTAAGAGAACGTAGCTCGTAGTTGTGATTGTCTAGGACATTCAAGGAACCCATTTACACAGTATTTCGCAACCACAAAATCCAAATGGCAATACGCGGGATCGAACTTAAGACCCCAAGCATAGGAAATGAGCACTGAGTTACTGGGACTCCATGTAGCAAATCTGAAAGGAACATGCCTAACAATTTTTATTAGTGTGTGTGTTGTACTAAACGATAGAGGAATGCTCGGTCATTGTCTGAATCCAGATACAGGCCCCTCCGCTCCCTTGCTTAATACAATTTTTAATGGCATCTCACAATCCAATATCATTGTAAAATAGGTTAATGGCATTACCGTTTGAAGAAATAATGCGAGGGTTATTGTGCAATTTGTGGCATCCAGTTATTCTACCATATGTACTCTTTGTACCACTCATTCCGTTGCAAATAATTCACATAGACGCTTATTTAAACACCTTTCCACAACGAGTAATCCATAAAGTGTTACGAAAAGCCATGCATTATTATCTTGTTAAATGGACACTCGAGTCAATCAACACACAAGAACACTGGAATATACGGAGTAATACTAAAGGCGTGGCTTTCTGTTATGAGTGCCAGGTATTTTTTTAAAAAAGGACAATGTCAAGTGAGCGAAGACTGGTTGGCTAAAGTCAGGTTATATATTTTTTCATTAAACGTGATGCACATGGCGTTTAACATTTACGTCACGCGGTAATAATGAAATAGTCTAAAGCACTTTACGCTCTTACTCTCATTTCACGACTAAAACTTTGTTTTATTTAACGTTTCGACACTTCCAGATGCGTTGCAACCATTAGATTTCTCCTGTAAGTTATATATTTTTTGGCTGCCACGAAATCCACCATATTCGAAATAAGTGACTGCCGTAACGCATGGTGGACGCGCAATAATACTCACAACAGTCTCACCTGTAATGTTACTGCATGTTATATTGGAGAGGGAGGAGTCTCCTTCGTATACATTGGACGTTCCATTTGGAACTATAAATGGAGAAATCACAGGTGGTGTTTGTGAAAGGTGATACGCATCGCGTATAATGAAATATCTAACCATATATTTTTTTTTACCAGTCTTCGTTCGCTATCGCTTACTTCACATACGTGTTTTTCGAGCAATACATCAATGGTGATATAGAAATAAACATGATTCCGATTCCTGAATCTGTGACCTATTTAGTTCGGAAAAATCGCGCTCGAAATAGGTTAAAGTAATACCGAGGGGAAGTTAAAGTTCTGTGAAGTCTGATTCCTTTCTTAAAATTGATAATTTATTTTGTACCGGAAATATCGTTGACTCCCGTCTGCGGAACTAATGCCCAAACCAAGAAACGAACGTGAGGAATTAGGATGTAACATCATCTTATTGAATAAAAATAGTATGAACTCGCTCAAAATACGAAACTATGCCACATTTACAGGCCAACGGATTAATTTCCAGACCTTGATTTAATAGCATAGAAAAGAGTGTTATTTTTTAATCTGCAACGCGATAGTCATTACATTAGTCGATTCTTATTCCGTATCGGGGGCCCAGCCTAACCTAATCAAGAAAATTTGAAAACAAGAAAATGTAAAAAGATGCTTAAAAATCTTATCTTGGCCCTCAGATTCGGAACCTTACCCGATTATTCGGCTATTATTTTCTCTTCACTATTACAAAGATAACAGGAACACCAGTACGACTGTCGTTACTAATTTTGTTCAGGGAGTATTCGTATTTTCTTTGGTATTCACTACTATTTTCTTCGCTTTTTTTGGTACACAGAGCTCTGCAGCACGAAATCTCTGTGTTACCGGACTTCCATGTTAGAATGTTCCCGATAGTAATCGGAAAGATGAATATGTATTGTAGAACGCATAAATGTTATCGGGAGGTTTTATTCCCAGGATAACTTTATCCTGCAGATAACTATCGGATACTTTATCGGGACTTTGTCGACATAGCCCTAAATGGGTGTCGTGTCACATGGAAGATACTGCACCTTGAAAGTAACTTAGCACAAGTGTTATGCTCGTTATGCTAGGTACTTTGTTCTCTAGCTGAATTTGTGTGCGAATATTTTTTTGTTTCTCAAGAATTGAATTTATTTTATTTTAAGGCCTTTAGGCAACTATGGTTCAAGCCGATTGTTTCTCAAGACTTCTAAATAATTAAACATATAATTTCTTAACCCAAAAATAATATTTTACTGCAAAAAAATCACAAATATTTTTTTTAAAATAACAACCTTTTTTTTATAATTGCTATATAATTTTGATATGACGTTCAAAAACCCAAAAGTAATTGTTTATTGCCAAAAAATATTTTTTTCTTTCAATTTTTTTAACACCTAAATAATTTTTAATAATTTCTATAAAACTTTGGCACTACGTTTGTGGAGTTCCAAAATAAAAAGACACATTGAAAGATCTAAAATATGAAACAGTAAACAAACTATTTAAAAAAAAAATACAAATTCGAGCTTAGTAATTACAATACCAATATTTAAGCAACAGAAACACTATATTCCGCATTCTAGTGCAACTCGATGCTTGCTATAATACATGGATAATGTTCTTACACTGTAAGTTGTAAGTTGGTTACTTGTTTGTCTTGAGACTTGGCCAAGTTATACTATGTTACTGCTAAGTTTAATATATGAGAAATTCAGCTGTTTGTTAAATATTTAAAAAAAAAGTGTTTGCAAAATTGTTAATGATCCTCTGGGAAGTTTAGTTGAACAGGTTTATCTGTTAACATACTTTTTGTAGTATCCATGCTTAGTTTACAGGACGCAGGACCGGATTTAGGGAAACTCGGGGGTTATAAGTGATAACCCAGACCTCCACCTGAACTGAGTCCTCTTCTACGAAAAGAGAAATATCTTTAGACAGGAGACTGTGCAGATGAGATAGTGGCATATGGTGGATAGACCAGGCATTGGTTTAGATTTGTGGATGAATGTTTCTTGCAAAAAAATCCGTTCGCAAGACACTTCGCGAACTACTGCATTTGACGGGAGAGCAGAGAAATTACCGGTGACTGAAGCAGCTTCTCCCGAAGTATTTCGTATATTTTTTTCGCAGGAAACATTTTTCCGAACCTCTGGTAGTAATTTATGAGTCTTCTTACAAAATACTTCTTCTCATATTCGTTTAGCAACACTGACCAGTTTTGGCGCTAAACACTATTTGAGAGAAGAGAAAAAGTTCCGAGAATCCCCACTAGGCGAGCGACCGTGGTTGATGCTAATCCCATCTAGCGTCTCAGAAACAAAATACTAGCAGAAAACAATAGTCTTAATTGTAAAAAATCCAATGCCCCATCGATTATGAAACTGGGTCAGCATTTAGAGCCCATAAGTTTCTCAAGTATGCTGAAAAAACGTTTTTATGAAAATGCGCTTCCTGACACAATGTCCAAATATGGCGGACTGTTCAAAATAACCAAATTTTGCAGGAGACAGCCATATAATCTTAACCAATGAGTGATCGATAATATAACTTGGTCAACGTTCTCATATAATATAATATAATTATAGTTTGGAGAATATAACTTTCTCAATTATACTGAAAAATCAATTGTAAAAATGTACTTTTTTAAAGAAAATGGTATACAAAGTGCCGAATTTTTAAAAAGCAACCAGCTTTCCGTTATTGGTACAATGAAAGTAAAAATCCCAGCCTTCTCCAGTTTCTTTTTGCGAGCACATAGAAGTGATTACTCAAAGTTGTAAACAAGAACTTTGTTATGGGAGAGAGTAAAAGATTTCCGAAATGACGGAATATTGACATTTTTTTTCTTCAGAGCTGTCATAATTTCTGTACACCCTGTACAAACAACATGATCATAATTTTTTGACATCACAAACTACAAGCAAATATTTATCGTATAAAAAAGAAATACATTTTTCTTTTAAATAGTTGTTAAGGAATTATTTGTGAAAAGTAGCACGGTATATTACATTTTGAACGTCAATAATTATCAACAATAAATTTTAAGGAGAAATATTTCGGTAGATTTTTAGGGGATAAAAATAAAAAAAAATATACGTCTCTTAAATTTTCATATAAGATATGGAAAAATAGTCAAAATTTATGACTTTACCGGTACATGCCCTGGCTGAATTAAAATGGTCAATTATAAAACAACTGTAATGAATACATTAACTTAAATAGGCCTCATTATGTAGATATTTGGATTTCTCATTCAACCAAACAATTTGAGTCATTTTTCGATGTATTAAAACTCGACCGTTTGTTATAGTATGATGCGCCAACGTCTAACGTGCCTTCTTGCATAACGCCATTGAAAATTAACATACCATACTTCATTGTATCAAGTAGTACGTGTAATATGCATAATTCATGTTCATATTTAATTCTGTGTGATTCGTTTAATTTTGCAAAATACCTTTTACAAACACGATTATATTAGGCGCATTTATTAAGTATTCATAATTAAAGTTGAATTTATTTATGGCATGACTGAGGACAAGATGGGGGTAGGAGAAATCATGCTTGTAGGAGTTGTCCAGGCCTTGAGTTGAAAGCACCATACCGATAGTGGAGTGGTGTGAATGAGGAAAAACCCTGGAAAAACTCAGTTGAAGAGTACAGGAAAAGAAAGAAGGAATGCGCGGGAAATGTAATTTCTCGTAAAATAGATTTTAAAGTTTAACTCTCCAGTTTACTCCCATATTGCACTTCTTTACTTTAAGAAAAATGTGTACTCACCCAAGTTATTAAGTTGATACGAGTTATCCACTTCTGAATATTGAATGTCAAACTCCAGTCTAGTGTCGTTCAAGAAGTTAGTTCGGTTGTTTACAGCTTCCATCGCCTTTCGAAACGTCTCCTGTAGATTGTGCTCAGTTTCCATAAATAAGGCACCTGGAGTGAAAAGAAAACTATGAGTGCATCCCGAACATATTATATAAACATATTTTGTGACATTACGGTACTTTATTAGTTTATCCCATAAGTAATGTCGCATTTTTGCACTGTGAGGAAAAGAACGATAACTTACCTGGAACACTACCGTTAGTCAGGAAAATGGTCTCCATTGGACTCCACATCACTCTGCCACCTGTCAACCAGTTCTTCAATCCCCCACTGAAAGAACTCACCGGTTTTGGAGGAAAATACACTGTTCGTCGCACGTCATCCTCATTTTCCAGCGTTTTCCCGAAAAGGTAGTGCAGGCTGCGAAAAAGATAGTAGTAATTTTTTTCTTGCAAGATCTAGTGAAAACGCCGGGTGGGGGAGTTTCTCCCAGACACATTCCTCGATCTTAGCACAGGTCCTTGCCGTGTGTGGGCGCGCGTTATCACAGTGCATGAGCACACCTTTGCGTTAACCAGAGCAGGACATTTCTCCAACAATCAGTCCGTAGGCGTTCAAGCTGCTGACAGTAGATTGATGATCTGGTTACGTGGCAAGAGCTCAAAATGGATTATCCCAAACAATAAACATCACTTTGCAGGGTGGAGATCCTGTTTCGGCACTATTTCTGTAGAGGCCCCACTTTTCATCTGTCATCATTCTGTCCACGAATACCCAAGTTTCTGCAGATGACGATGAACAGTCGAATGGGTGACATGGAGTTCGCTGGCCAGTTCTTCAACAGTTTGCATTGGGTTTGCTTCCACCACTGCTCGCAGAGCATCGTTGTCCAGCTGCACAGGTCTCCCTTCTCGTGGCTTATCGTTGAGACTAGTGTCTCCAGACCGAAACCTCTGGAATCATCTCTGACACTTTCGAACATCCACAGCACCCTGACCATATATGGCATTGATGTTTCGGGCCGCCGCGCTGGCTTGATGTTCCTGGTGAAATTCATACAGCATGACATGACGTATGTGGTCCTCCGACACTGCCATGATCAAACACAAGTCACACTTCCAAAATGTGGAATAGACTGTTCTCCTTCTACACACTGCTGCACAATCAAGTGCCCCAGTGTGTAGAAGCTATGCATCAGTTATGGCACGTGCCGTCTAGCTTACTATTCGCTCGTCTGATGGGATCATTAGAGCGGTCATTGTACATATGACATTACTTATGAGATAAGCTGATACTTCATTGTTGCGACAATTACAGAACTTCTGCCAGTAATTAGTAACCTTTACCTTATTATCCATTCGTACAGCCCTGCTGTTAGGCAAAATGATATAAAATGATGATGTAAAATGAATTAATTTAAGTTTTTTTTTATTCTAAAGGTCTGCTTAAAGCCAACGGTATAATGCGCTACCTTTATATTTAAATAATTATTATTGTATACTTTTATGCTTTTTATGAAATCTGTACTACTGTTTTGAAGTTTTAAAAAAAGAGTTTAAAGAAGTTTTAATTCAATTTCGTGATGGAATATGACTAATTGGCAAAATCTTTGTAACAAACTCGCATGAAGCTAAATTCACCACAATTGTTACGTTGTTGCGATCACATTACAACAACCACTGTATTTAAGAGTTGAGATAGGAAGAACCAGAGGAAGCACTCATTCCCACTGTTACCGTTCATACAACTATTTTTTTTACTAGCCATGCTAACGTGGATGTTGCATGAATACTGCAAACCAAGACAATTCACGCATCTTCCGTATTATTGTGTCCATTGAAGCTATTCTTTTACTGTTTATTTCAAAACATATTTGAAGAATTATGTGGTTGTTGTGCAACACTACAACCATACCATTAGCCGCTGCTGGTGTTATTGCTCATTTTGAGCTTTTAGTGCTTTAACATAAGGGGATCCAATTATCAGTGTTTAGTAATAAGAGAGAAAAATGAGAGAAGTGAGACTTCCGACTTTAAAGGGTGCTAGGAACGAGACAGTAACAATGAAATTCGTAAGTAGAAACAGTGGTGAAAAAGCCAGTAACAAGTAGTTCAATAGCAGTCAGATCCCTTTATTAATAAGAGGCTAACGTGAATTTTGTTGCTACGAGTTGTTTAAAATATCGCTGATTCGTAAAGTCGAAATTACAAAAGGTATAACAATTTATGGCCAAGGCTTTAGGGGCTGTCGAGCCACCCAGTTTAGTTTCGTTTAGTTTATAACGATTTATGGCTAAAACAATTTAAAATCACCAGATCAAGCGAAAAATAAAACCACACCAAAGTAACAACACTGACTCATATGATGTCAAGTTCTAGTAATAAGTGTGTATGAGTTTTCTCGAGATTCTCCCGTTTTCTCCCACTTTCTTCATTCCACCAACCATCCCATCATCATCCATCTGGCCCGAGCCAAAGTTGCAAAAAGACCTTAAAAATGAAATTCAAATTCAAATTCGTGGATATGCAGAACGGGCGCTCAACAGAGTCCACGCCACGGCAGAAAAAAATATAGTTTCCTTTGTGTTTACAAGAATTTCTGCTGGTCATACCCGGAAGTGAAAACATACCCATGTTTTCTAACGACATCATCATGAGACCACATTAAGAATTCATTAAACCACATCTACTAGTCATAAAATAAATTAGTCTTTTCATAACCCCTAGATTAGTTTTGAACCCCCCTTCGTAGAAGAATGTTTTCCACTAAGTCGTAAGGCAGACTCAGATGGATTGTCAGATTCATTCCTGAATGTACAAACAGTAGATTAGTCGAAAGTACACACGTATTCGCCAAATAAGCCTAAACAATTCCTTGACTAAATTAAACGTTCCCACGTAGCTGGAAAAATAAAAAGTTTGACGTGGATTTGAACCTACGACATGTGAATTTAAGTGTACAACAGACTCGCCAATAGAATTTAAGTGTACTCTGAGCACCTCAACCACGCCAACTACACTAAAAATGTTTCAATTCAGACAAGTTCTCGCGCAACTGCGTTCCAGTACCGTGGATGACGGGTAACTGGGGGTCTATTGTATTAACATTTCTCTTTTATCCTTTACAGCTCACTGGCAGTTGAAAAAATATCCCTGGTATGTATGTCTGATAATACATTTGGAGGGTATCAGTCCCTATCTGAGTCTTAGATGTTTCCGTCCATCATGTCGCTTCTCAAAATGTTCTGAAATTAGTTTCTTCGCTTCTTCTAGTATTGGTTTGTTTAATTATTCGGATAACAAGTGAATCGAAAACTAATTAGATTATGAAGTTGTCACGATAATTACTCAAACTCGGAACAGCTAACCAAATAATTTCACAGCTTCATTTCATAATTTTTTTGGAGTACATTATTCGGATGATTCATTCTGAATTCTTCGTTTCACAAAAGGCGGATTTTAACCTTGGACACTCCTCAAATAAGGTGGGTGTCCCTGATATGGTCATGCGAAGGTTTGAGGAGTTTTCTAGCCGACATTTTGAAAGAAATCAAAGCCAATGTTTTCATCTTTTTCATGGGCAAATGGACTTTCATACAAAAAAGTTTCATGACCCAAGAAAATAGTTTTACTGACCCAAAAAACAAAAATCCGAAAGTCTACCTAGTGGCCATATCAGGAACATGTGTATATGATAGGCCACCCTTGTTCCATGTTGCACAAGCTGTGTTTTTTTTTTTTCAGTTACATAATGCAGCTCTACTAAAGCTGGAATATGGATTGCTGCTGAATGATTCAGTGCCTGGCGGAGAGCCACCTGTATCCATGCACATAGTTTCAACGTGAAGAGGATCATCTGGATGCGATAACAATGACCAATCAGTGATAATGGCTTGGGTGACCATATCAGGAGCAAGTCAGCTTTCACGAAAATCGTTCGACTATGAACAAGTCGTAAGAGATATGCCACCAATGATAACACCAATCGAAGAAGCATTAAAACCTTAATGCAGTACAATGGTTTTAATGAAAAAAGAAAAAGTATTTGAGAAACATCCATAAAACTAGGGATGTTTACAAGAAACATCCATAAAACTAGGGACTTACAAGAGAAAAACAATAAAAGGTCACACGTAAACACGAAAGAAGCAACTGACGCCATATTGTTCAACCTGGCTGGACGGGAAATGATCACGTGACACACTACCAGGTCCCCTCCCTGGATACTGATGCCATATAACGGATTTTTTGGTTAGCTTACTCACAATAGGGGGGTGGCCATATCAGGAACATGGCCATAACACGGACACCCATCTTATTTCTAATCCAGGTAAACGTACGCTCAAAAACAAGAACAAAACCAATGAACTCTAGCTATACGCTGGTTATAGTGAGTCTTTTGTTTGCTTTCTCTATGTTCTCATCCCTAATTGTTATGTATCTATTTACTTTAGTCCCAGTGTTTCGGCTTGTTATCATGTATATTGTTTTCTCTACATGTATATCCATCTTATCGCACGCTCGTGCTCAGACATCGATGTTACATTGTAGTGCACCTATATCGTCCCCTATTAAATCTACATTATCCGCGTACACGAACAGTTGATTCAAGTTATTCAATGTTAGACTCCTTTTGTCTTCTCTCTCTCTCTCTCTCTCTCTTAAGAATCGCATATTCTTGCGCAAAGTTAAACAGTAGTGGTGATATAGCATCACCCTGTTTCAATCAGCTGTGAATCAACTATCTGACATATACCTATCCGTACTCTGCTTATGTTTGATCGAGTCATATTTTAATAAGCTTTCTTAAAATCAATGAATAGCTGGTGAACAGTCCTACTGTATTCCCATTTCTTCTCTAAGATTTGTTCAAGGCGGAAATCTGGTGCAACGTGGATCTATTTCTTCTAAATCCACATTGGTGATCTCCAATTATTTCATCTACGTATACGCTTAGGCGATATTACTCAATGCATTGTAAGATGTTGGGAGTAAAGAGGTTCGGAGGTAATTATTACGGTCCGATTTATCTCCTTTTTTTTATAGACCAGAACTCTTGGTGAGGTTTTCCATTCCTTAAGAGACTCCATATAGCTTATAGGAAAAGAAGGAAAATAACGTTCTCTTTCGTTCCGTTAAATGGCAAGCGCGGAAATCAAGTGGGTTGGTTCATTGATGGGTGGTTTCCTTGTTTGTTAAACTCAGTTGAGACGAGACGCTGCAAAAGCTGAAACATTTCTTTCGTCTTTCTTTTTTTTTAAGGAAAAGAAATAAAAACAGAAACGTATAATCAGCTATTTTGAATCTCTTCGCAGGCTGTCTCATGGCAGGAAGTGACGTAAGACGCTGAGTTTGACCGTTTTTACATCATGACTAAATTACCACCACCAATATGGATCAGCACATTCACTTTTAATCTTTTACTACTATACGAGCAGACGGCGACGCTACGTTTATGGAAGAGTGTCAGTTTCTTTCTGGAAAAGAATAGTCAAAATGGCAGTAACTGTATACATACAGGCAGGAATAAGCTTGATCACATGAACCACAGCAGGGATTCCGCCAGGATTATCAGTTTGGCGGGTGTAAAGTTAAAAATGGGAGGGTGTAAGTAGAGTTTTGCAGGGTGTCTATCGATTTTTGACTAAAAAAATAAGGTTGGGGATGACACCCCCGACAGGGGAGTCTGGCAGAATCACTGAGCCACAATAACTGAGGTTCTCTAAAATTTTTAATCTCAGCAGGCAAATGGCGGAGTGGTACCAAGAAAATAGGCTATGGCCTCTTCCATCCCTTCATCCGGAAAGTAATATCTCCGAGGGATGCTCGGAGATATCCGCCATATTTGTGAGGCCATCAACAATATTTGTAATGAGTTTACGGTACAATTGCTAATTAAATTCGTTATCGTAAATAAAATTTTAAAAAATTCAACAGTGGCAACACTGTTCGGAAATGATACAGCAGAAATACAGACTTCTGCCAATTTTTTTTATCCCTACATAATAGGACCATTGTTAACTGGCCAACTCTGATTTTTTTTTCTTGTCTGTATATTTATTTAAACTGAATGATAAACATTGAACCTACCAACATATGAAGCCTGCATGTGTCAGATATGAAAATAAACAAAATAGTTTGTCGAAAAGGAAAAAAAAAAATGTTTCAAACGGAGATAAGTGACATTTCCTCCTCCACGCGCCAACACACAGTGGATGATGTAAAAAAAATAATTGACGTAAGCCTCAATCATGGCCCATCCTTTCTGGGCACAGCTTTCAAATAATCAGTGTTACTCAGCGATTTGATCATCACCTCGGAATATAAAAAGAGTCTGTTCTGGAAGAGAGAGGAAACAATAGGACAGTATATGAATTTTTAGCATGTGTGGGTTTCTGAGAAGTTTGGAGTTGTAATAATGCTATGTAATCAGTTGACGTAAACAACTGAACATAGTTCTGTATATTTTGTATTCTGTTAGATTCTATACTCAACTTATGACCCGTGAGCCACTTGTGGCCCGCTAACACAGAGTTTCAAATAATCGATAAATCGGTAAACCTATTAAATTCAGTAGAGGAGAATGGGACACTTAACTTTAATTGAGCTTAAGTGGCTAATTATTGTACGACAAAACCCAAACACTTCAGTAATATCGAGGCACGAAATTGAGCTTTATTAGAAGGCGGTATGGTACACAAAGAATAGGGAATAAATTATCTATAATAGAAACAGTAAAATATTACATTGTGTACCATTAACCACCTTGGTGGCCTAATTGTATGCACCAACTTCAAATATTTTTGGGTCAGTCCAAAGTCTCAGTTACTAGGAGTCAAAGTTTTGTCATATTTCGCTTCAGAGAGGAAGATCGGTTTTTATATCGAAAGTCGTCGACATACGCTTTCCAAGTTAGTAATCTATATGGAAAATGGCGGCGGTAAACATCTCAAGACTAAAAGCACAATGGAGCTGATTCGGAATTCTCAATGAATGGTGGAAGGAACAGTCATAATTGAATTCCTGCAACAGACGACGCGATACAAGGAAAGGGAGACCTATTTCCAGCATCCAAACTATAGGCGACTGTCAACTTGTGCGCACCTAGCAAGAATATTCTGGAAGATATCAAAGGGAGTTCTGTCTCGTATCCAGCCTCCCGGACTTCAAAATTCCGTTGGTATCATTCCATATGAGACAGCGAGATGGCAAAGTGGTGAACACTGGATGTTAGAATTCTACGATAAACAAAGCGATAGTGGCCAATAATACATGTTTAGAAATAAAGGCAACACAATATCTTAAATCTTACATGACTTTGAAGTTTGAGATTAAAGTTTGCCTATAAAGACTGGTCAAAACGATGAGAAAATGATGATAAATCGGCCGACCGCCGTAAATCATGATAAATCGACCGAGGCGAAGACACTCGGTTTAGGTTCTGTGAATATAAAATACTTAATATCATTTAAAGTGAAGATAATAATTTAAAAATAAATATATAGTTGTTCTCTTTCTTGTAAAGAAACTTTTTTGTATAGGTTCTCTCTCACACACTCACATACAAGAACAAATTTCAAAAGAATAAGTTTGTAAATAGGATTTATTACTGGCATGGCCCGCGACGTACTACTTTCAAATTAGGAACTTAGCTTGGCTCGCTAGTTCTATGTTGTTGAGCACCCCCAGTTCTGAAGGAACATAACACATTTTCTCACGATTATGAAAGTAAGAACACCCCAAAAGGTGATTACTTCACCTGGTTACCTCATTGTCATCATTAACTATACGTCCACTTAGTGATCAAAAAATTTCTAGATAATTTTCCGAAAATCAAAGTTGCTTATTTCCATATACAGTATTATTAAACACATAAATATCAAATATGACTCTGGCGAGTGAAATACTAACAATTATTCTTTGTAAGAAAGAACTAGTTATAAGTTCCTACTCAAAGGAATTATTTTCTGTAAAGAGTAGGTTACATTAAATTTGAGGATTTTCATACAATTACAATAAAATACTGGTAGTCCTCTCAATATCATATATATTTTTTCCAAATTAACATTTTTTTTTAATATTTTAAATAATAGAATTAAACGAAAATGCTGAATTTCAAACCTCTTGAAGTATGCAAGAATATGGTATGCAATATAAGAGCGGTTTTTAAAGAACACCACTCGGATTTTATAGATGTAATTAAAAATTACAAAACATCATGATGTGGAAGATGAAGTAAGTCATTAACAGATCACTATAGTGTGTTCTCGATGAAAGAGTGATTTCATGATCGAAGTGGTTTTGAATTCAGTTTTAGAAATGTAATTTTTTTTTACGCCGGCTGAAAGTTTCTCAACGTGTCAATTGGATAAGGTAAATGCCGAAATGGTACTTAGAGAAGAGATCCTTACTTTCTTATACATTTCAGATTTTCAGCGCATATTTTCACGTTCAGATTTGTGACGAACTTAGATCGCACATACCCAGACCAGAATTAAAGAAAATAGAAATAAAATCAAAATCAAATTACAAACATATGCAATGAAACAAGATTTGATATATATCTTTTAAAAAGCCAAAGCAAATTAGTCGTTTTCTTACGTTGGTAGTTATTTCTTATTTACACACGAAGAAATATTCACTCATTCTTAGCTTCCTGCTCATAATTTTATTCAGTAAGTAACATTTCGTATGTAACATTTGGCAAGTTATTCTTACCGTATTGGCTCACCAAAATAGGGACACTTACAGTCCTTGCGTTGGCCACATGTCTCCTTGGAACATTGCCCACTACAAAATGTTTTTTAATGAAGGACATTTACTCTCTTAAGCTGAGGGAAAGCCTTGTATACACTTTTTCATTCCTTGGTAGAATGATTTTACACAAGTGACTCATTGCCAATGCATATAGTGACTCATTTCTTAATATACACATTGCATAGTTAGATTTGAGTTCATTACGTTACTGCTCTGTATAACTTTGAACTCCCGAATAAATAAATAAATAGTTATGAACTTCAATCTTTATTCCCAAACACAGATTAACTGTACATGCTTAGAAGCAAGATTATGTTTCTCTTA
>JAGDQP010038533.1:6623-18129 GCA_022664845.1 Lepisma saccharinum
ACCGACTAGGCTACGCAGGAGCTCATATATATATATATATTGAATCTGGAAAAAACGTTTCGAAGTTCGTTGGTATTGATTTTGTTTAATTTCTATTCTCTTAAGAATGTTAGATTGTTAATATAAAATCCTAATGTTTTCAAGGTTTATCACATTATTTATTTCGTCATCCTTGTGGTGACTGGTCCTCGAAGGCAGTTTATATTTGATTATCAGTCACCTGGGCTGATTGATAAATATTTTTCATTTCACTTCTTTGCGTTACTTGGGTTGAGAAAATAGTATTTGTAATTTTTTTCCCCCTCAAACGAAGTGAATGGCCAAAGGTAGCCAGAAATCATCTTGCTTTATCTATCTACAAAGAAACGTGTAGTGCAACGGTTCCAGTTGTTTTGAAAATACGTGAACTTTAATAGCGCCTAGAACTAAAAGCACAGTAAGATCTCTGTGTCGTAAATCATGTTATTTTTGTAATTTTCAGTATATATCAGTCTTTGCTCCTAAAATAATATAAGTTTTAGAGTTTTTTTTGTTTTTTTTTAGTTTTGCCACCACAGGAGTACTAATAAAGTGGTTCTCAACCCTTTTTTCCACACGGCAACTCAGACAGCAGAAACCGATTGATCTAGTTTGTGCTAAAAGCTGCCACAAACCGTCTACAAATTGGAGTAGTATAGACTATCAAATAATTGTCTTCAATCCACGGCATACCGGTTAAGAATCGTTCTATCAATTCCTTGTATTCTTTCCGATTAGTAAACATAATGATCAGTTATTAAGAGACATTTAGCCTTAACAAGATCTTTTCTTACATAGTACGAGGGATGTTTAAAAAGTTCGGTAAATTTCGAAGAGATGACGTCATAGTTCACTAGGTCACATAAGTTTCGTCGCTCAGTATTCTTCATACGACCCCTAACAGTATTTCAGCCACGTGCGGTTCGTAATTCAAATTTGACACTTATTAGAATTGACCACGTTCGCATTTTTCATAAACTAGTTTTTTCTTTGTTTGGTTTTTCTTTCCCAAAAAATTTGTGTTGTAAACATGTCTGTAGAGGTCCTTTGAAAATGAAGCGAGCTCCAGACAACCAACTGAGGTCACCATGAAGGAAATTACTGGGAAAATGTCGATGGTATTGTCGTAGAAGCTTGCCGAGTTAAAAGTGCGCGAGATTGCTGAGATATAGGCGTGATCGCAACTGAACTAGTGCACGTCATATGAAAAAGGCCTTGTGCGCGATGAGTGCCGCGATTGATAACTGGCGACCGAAAGTACATCGACCATCGCAGTGACAAAATTGCACGAACTGAGATTCGTATTCATCGTGACTGAAGTATTCCAGGGTTTCCCCTGAGTTCACCAGGCGAATAGTGGGATGGGACCTTAAGTAAATCCCTGACCGCTACCTTTCCCATACTCTACTGTATCTTGGCCTGCGCCAAAGATGCCGAAAGGCCATAAATGAATTCTACTGAGCTTCGAATTCGTTCTTATTCCCCGAACTTCGACAAGTGTAACTGCTTCCTGATCTCGAACTTTATAACTTGGCTTGATAAAAAGAAATCTTCTTCGAATGCGCATATTATCGAGGTTGTTAAAGACAATTTTGCACAATTTGACGAATCCTATTTTTCCGATGGGATAAAAAATTGTAAACTTGCTGAAACAAGTGTATAGATCACGATGGCATCTATATATGAGATTTTCTGAAAGTCTTTAAGTGGCTTTTTAAGCACACTTTTCAAACTACCCTCATATATAGAAACCAAAGTTCAGAGCAACAACATTTCAAATAGGAACCTCGTTCAAGAAAAAGACATGCTGGCAAAGCTTCTGCGTTCGATGAAATCATTATTTAGCTTTAATACTCAGATCGCAGAGGTAAACCTTTGAAGATAAACACAGGACTACTGTCTTGGCTTTTTAAGGTATGAGAAACGCGTGGATCGTTAGCGTTTACACTTCTGACAGTCTTGTAGGTGGAATATTTATTGCTCATATGTCTTTACATGCCTCATGTACGGAATTGTGTTAGCCCCAGTTCACACACGCGGTGCGGGAGCCTTGCGGCGACCGTGCGGCAGCCGCACTAACAGTTTACACATGCTGCGGTTTGTCTGCGAACACTCTGCGGCGTTCAAGGACGAATCTCAATTTAAAAAACTGTCGCAATGGATGCGCACGTTCGTGCAATAGTAGAAATAGTTTTCTTAGGTATGAAATTTCAAATTTCTCTTTTTATTCAAATTGAGAACATGCTGGTTTTAAAATAAGATCAGTGGTCCTATTTCCAAACCAATATGTTTTTATTTAAAATGAAATAATGTTGATATTTCATTTGTATGAAAATTATTTCTCAGTGCAAAAATAAAAACTGCTTTATTAATTTTAAGAAATAGTATTTTACAGTGCATTTACGAGCAAGAAAATTCGTAGACAATTCCATCCATATTATTATTATTATTATTTTCATTGCAATTTTCCTACCATATAGTGAGAATATTGTACCTGCAAGTGTGGAAATTTTCAAGTTCTGAAGGTATTCTCATGTAGGTGGGAGTGGCGGTTTATATGGGGAGGGGGTTTGCTGCAGGGTTGGCTGGTTTAAACTAATTTTTTTTTTCAAAATATCAATTGGTTTAAACCAATAAATAACTAAATAAAAGCAAAAATGCCACAAATAGTGTGAACTTCATGGTGACGATTTCACATATTAAACCATCTTCGATAATTTAATATAATTTTTGCCTTGTAATCAAGGGATCCCGGGTTCGAGTCCAGGTGGTGGGCAATCTCTCTCAGGTGCAAATCGAGTACTGGTTCGGATTCCACTTTGAGCTTTAGCTGTAGGTCCTGTCCTTCATAACCTCGCTGCTGCATAAGAACATTAAGGAGAAGCAAACTTATTTCTATCCATCCATATGTAATATAAATAAATAAAGCAAAGTATTTAAACATAAAAACTTTTTTTTTGGTGGGGGGCAGTTTTTGCCAACCCTGGTTTGCTACCATTATTTTGTTTAAGGTCATATTTTTTCCTAGATTATTATTTAAAGGCTGATAATTTTTAAGTCTTTTTAGGACTCGAACTCTACCACTTCGAAGAACCTGTAGGTACTGGCCGATTAATCCTTTTTTTTTTCTTTTTCTTCGAGATTAATATCAAGGAAGCTGAAATTGAAAATATACAGAACTGTCATTCTGCAGGTAATACTTTACGGTTGCGAAAGTTGGAGTACGGCCTTAGCAGATGAACATAAATTACGGGTGTTTGAAATTAAGGTCTCGAGAAAAATATACGGGCCAAAACGGGATGAGATGACTGGAGGAGACTGCATAATAAAGAACTCCACGGAGTGTACGACTCACCTGATGTTGTAAGAATAATTAAATCGCGACGACTAAAATGGGAAGGCCATGTAGTTTGGATGAAAAAAAACCAGACTATATTTCATCTTGATTGGAAAGCCGGAGGAAAAGAGACCGTTGGGAAGATGGAGACGACGTTGGGAGGCCAATATTAGAAGGGATCTTGGAGAAATAAGTGTCTGTAGTGAAAACTGGCTTGATCTTGCCCAGGATAGAGCCCGATGGCGATCGCTTGCTACTGTGGCGATGAACTTGCGAGTTCCGTAAGCCATAGAGCAAGTAAGTAAGTAAGGATAACATCATTTTTTAATACAAAATAAGTTTTCCATTTATACCTCCAATTACCTTTAAAATAATAAACTTAATATTCAGAATTTTAAAATAGAGTGTGATGTGTGTGTGTGATATGTGAATGATGAACAATGTAAGAAAACAGATGTGTATAAGTGGGAAGGAAACAAATATAAATAGAGACATAAACACATATAAAGTAACATAAATAAAGCAACAATTAAAAACAAATAAAACTATTATCAATAACTGTATAAATAACTATGTATTTGTTTTTGAGCTCAAGTTTGTAATAAATTTGATTGAATAGAAAAAAGAAAGAAAAAAATCCCCCCCTCCCCAACCGCGGGAACAGGGCCCAGATTTGTATCCGGGAACTGGGCCACAAAAAAAAATCCCCAACTTCCTCCCCTTTTCTTTGCTTTTTTCTTTTTTTGGAGGAACTTTTGTGTAAACAGGTTCTTATAGACACCGTGTATCAACGCTGAGTCTGGGGTCGAGGCAGGTACTCTACCCCAATTTCATGGAGAACACGTTTAGTTCGTTGTTCCCATCAGGCGTGCGAAGTGAAATTGTGCAAAGGATGCGGAGAGGTAGGGGTGGAAAGGTGGGTCCCAAATGTAAAAAAAAAAAAAAAAATGTATACCTCCAATTATTCATTTTAATTTTCGGTCAGACATTATTTTATTATTATTATTTAGCTTATAATTCTCTACTTAAAATAGAGAAAATATATAAAGAATCTCCATTTTTATAATTGAACAGTTGAGAAAAAAAGAATAGATTGAGAAAAAAAGATTCCAAAAGAGACAAACCGCACGGGTGCCGCATCGCATGTGTGAACCACCCAATGCTGTGCAATGGCCCGTAAGGCACTTGCGGCACCCGCATGGTCGCCGCACCGCTATGGGCAATGCGGCAGGTCTGCGGCACCGTCCCGCACCCGCAGTATGTGTGAATCACTCCATTTGTTTCAATGGCCCATAAGCTTGAATGCGGTCGCCGCACGGCTGCCGCATCGCAAGTGTGAACCGGGGCTTAATTTGGCGTTCTTTACGATCATCAGCCCTTCTCACACGTTCCAGTTGCTGGTATGAAGTTGAGCAACCTTTATGCTACACTATGGTAGAAGTGTTTTCTTGTGTCATCAATAACTTTCATCAGCTCCATTACACAAATTATTTTATTTAGTTTTCATTCCTGGGTTGAATTGACGTCTATGACCTAATCCGTGTCGCAAGTCTGAAGGGTGACATCCTCGGTGGGGATATCATGGAGGAAGTGGAATGAAGAACGTAGTTACAGAACCTTTATTACAGGCATCATTGTAACATACGGGTGATGGGACAGAAAAAAAAAAAAAACTGGAAAACCTCGGTTAAGATTGCTATCTAAACAGGATTAAAATCTTCGCTGCTTCCGTAGTGCTGATTTGAAGTCGATAGTCTTCACCGTGATATGATTCGATACCTGAACAAACTATTTTCCAAAGGCATGTGCAATGCTGTGTCGTGTTATACTAGATAAAAAATTTAAAAGCTCGGAATGGGTGATGCTGTTCTAATTGTATTAATTTCCTTGATTTTTTTTTCTAATTTAAACCTTTTTAGATATGCAATAATAAATTCGAACGAGTGTGAACAAATAAGTTTGCAGTTATTTTATTCATTGATATACGTTCGATAACTTTTTTTAAAATTCAGTTCCTATGTTGTTTCAGTATATGTGTTCCATCGCTTTACAAATTCCAGTATTCTTTAGAAGTACTGTTGGTATTCAACAGATCTAAATATTCTTTTCCACTTTTCCTCTTCGTCCAAACACAAGAAAATCAAATTTCTTTAAGTAAAATCTAGTATGACTTGATGTACAGAGATCTGTTTAACTTTTTTTTTATATACACATAGTATACTTGATAATGACTTCAGACTTAGTCGAAACGTTGTGGGATGTGTTAAAAATGTGAATTTAATAAGCGAATTGTATATTAGGTTCGATTCCCGATGGGGACACAATTGGTTCAGATCCCACGTTAAACTGTTGGTCGCAACTTAGGACGTCATTATTCGGTGGAAGGCAATGACAAACCACCATCGGTTCACCTTACCCAGGGCCTTCAAGTCAGGACCTGATTTTAGGCAGAAATTCGTTTAACATCGCGCCGTGAAAGCACGATTTTTGTTTAACAGACAAGAAAATCAGTTTGAGCAATGCTGGGCAATAATGTTAATGAGAAAGACGATTAAAACATAGAAAAAGTTAATGATAAAACGTTCTTCTTTTGTTCACGTCTCGATGGAATATGTGCAGTTGTGAAAGATAAGTAAGTATACAAATATTACTTCAAAAAGCATATCCACACAATAGTTGATTAACTACTTCATGATATGTGTATGAATATTTTAACATCCCCTCGTATTTAGCATGACTGTTTACTGATAACGTTTATGTTTTTAGTGTTTATTGTTTAACAGGTAATGGTTGCATTGTGGTGAAATACAAAATAACGTATTTAATTATTACTGTTTTTTTGTTTTTTTAAGAATAACCTTAAAACTAATTCCAATATTATATTTATTAAAGTCTTATTGTCTGTATAATTGCATATATGTATACAGGGTGAACCCGAAAGATGTGGGAAAACTTCGAGAGGTAATTCCTGAGATCAAAACAAGCATTTTCTCGAATTCCGCTTCGTGTAAAAGATACAACAGGGTTGCCAACTTGGAATCCCAAATCGACTGTTGTAACTGAACAGAAAGAAATAGACAAATTGGGGACATCAAAACAAGAAACATGTACCTACGAACATTAGAAACAAAGTGTAATATAGGTAACTTTGTAGACAGAGGGGTCTCAATAAGCAGGATCAGCTTGGTAGTACTGACACATGACCGAGACGACATGTGCCTCGGATGCAAGTTTCACTCGTAAGAAGTAAGGTGAACAACTACGACGAATGCTCACAAAGCGAATGACTGAAAAGAAAAAACGAACACAGGGTATGGGCGACGTCATGCGAGACACGCGGAGCATGAATGATGAGCTGTAGAGTGACTATGGCGCAAAATGCACACTTCGCTCACAGTACGAGTCATTTATTAGTGTACATACATACAACACAGTAATGGTTTACTTACCTCTAGTCGAGTCACGGTAGATGTTCGAAATGTTCTTCATGGCTTTCAATGCAAGCGTTCGCAGAACGCATCAATGACTGGCGTACCCTGTCGAATCTTCCGACCTGAGTTCACACAGTGCCACGTTACACTGGCCCACCACCTCTTCCTTTGAAATTATACATCCTTCAGTCGATTTTGGATTCCATGTTGGCAACACTGTATCTCTGACACAAAGCAGAATTCGAGAAAATGGCAGAGAACTCTTTTCTTGTTTTGATCTCAGGAATCACCTCTCGAAGTTTTCCCACATCTTTCAGGTTCACCCTATATAAATAAAGAATTGTATTCTATTTAAATGGTAAAGAATAGTGATAATTTTCAAATACTACTGATGCTAAGATTATGAAGGTACTTGTAATCATGAGAAACACTAAATAGTGAAATTTACTGAGGACTATCCAGCGAGTGTCTGAGACTACAACATGCTCCTTTAAGACATGTAAAACGCTCCGAAAGTTGTGTTGAATATTATATTCTTTAGTTTGTTGAAAATTATGTTATAAAAATTGTGAGATTGTGAGAGTATAAGTGGAGATCATAACAGTAAAGAATCTACTCATACGAAACATTGTTGATATAAAACCTTGATAACGATTTTATGACGTATGCCATTTTGACCTAGTGCCTCTGACCAAGTGCCTAATGCTGCTTTATTAGTTGTTTACTTAATTATTTTAAATTCTTTTCTTTAAGATATTTACAACTCATTAAAAAATATTCAAGATTGAGATATGACAGTCGTGTACTGTAGGGTACACCGTTCTTTACAATAGCCCATCCACCGTCCCCTCTTGAAACTGAAAGACAGATTGAGAATCGTAGCTTCTTTGGAAGTGAGTCACGACAGAAAGTATGAGGGGAAAATGTACTGTATAGAATTTCGTGTCATTTCATAAAAAATGAGCCCTGGAAAGATTTTCTAAGTGCAAGATAATGTGCTATGTAGTAATACTGCTTATATTCTACACAGAAGTAAAATTGACATTTCATATATTTTAAACGCATGTAAAATGGAGTTCATAAATATATATTCGATGTTGCCAGATTTCGTTACTTCTTGCTTCTACAAATTCTTTTCTCAGCCATTTTCTCTGGATTTGAGTGTACATTTGAATTTATATATGGCTTTCAGGCATCTATGACTCAGACCGGGATAGAGTAGAGGAAAGAATGTGGTAATGAGTCGGTAAGGGCCTAAGTGTAAGGTACAATCCCGATATTTGCCTGTGTGATGGAGGAAGAACCTTGGAAAAACCTCAGTTAGGATTGCCGGCTGCTGGTATGGAACCCAGGACTTCCCGAATGCGAAACCAATGCTCCACTAATTGAACTGCGGCCGTTTGCTGTGTGAGTGTACATAGTGCAAAGTTTGACATGGGAACCGTCTCCCATGAAAATCGTAAATGAGCATGAAAGTTCCCCAGTGCATTGGTTGATTTGAATTTATGTATGCCCTTCGGGCATTTCAGGCTCAGCCAGGGATAGATTAAGGGAGAGCATGTTGGAAGGTAGTAGTCGGCCAGGGCCTAGTTAGTAGTTACCATCCCAGCATTTGCCTGGTGTGACAGAGGAAAGCCCCTGGAAAAACCTCAGTCCGGATTAGCGGCCGCGGTAATATTTCCCAGGACCTTCCGATTGCTATACAAATGAATGGTCTAAGAACTAATCTACAGCCGCTCGGTCACAGTGCATTGACGATGTGTTGAAATGAATATTACCGTAGTACTACGATTAAAATTTGTGAGAACATGAATTAAAGGATTCAAACTTTGGGATTTGTTTTCTGAACACCTAGTGCGTAGGAAACACTTCATCCATGTGTGTGGAAATGCTATGATTCTTGTTTAGTTTCATATGTAAGGGCCCTCCTTGCTCCGGCCCTCATTTTTTAATATTTTTCAAAATAATTCAGAAACTAAGAGCGCTATGAAAAATGTTAGAACATAGCTCACTAGAACTTAAAATTTACTATAAAATACAAGGGGCAGCAATCTCGAAATCTTGTCCATTGATGACTCATATGTTTTCAAAGATTATGACGTCATTATTTAATTGAAATCTCAATACTCATCAATCGACAAGATCTCGAGATCGCTGTCCAATATATTTTATAGTAATTTGTAAGTACTAGTGCACTGTGTTTTAAAATTTTTGATGCGCTTAGATTTTGAAATATTTTGAAAAACTATTTTTTTAAAAATGGGGGCGGACGACCCTTAAGGTTTAGCTTAGATTAATTTATATCTTAATAAAGTTGATGTGTTCATTTCACGGATCCAGTTTAAGTGCGAAAATTATTTGTTTAACTACAGGGTGGCGTAATGGAAACTTCCCATCCCATTTGATTTCTAGGAAAAAGGAATGCATTGTGCAAGCTTCGTGTTGTATTATTTCTATGGGATACAGTTCCCTTATGAGATTTTTTTTTTTTTAAATTAGTAAAGAGGTAATTACTCCTTATCCTCTCCAGTCTCCGAAATTAGTATCTTAGATTGGGTTAGACTTAATACAGTTATGGAATGGAACACTTTTCAAAATAGTTCAACATTTGTAATCAGAGTCACAGAAAAACAAATAAATTGTGTTCTGCTTTTTGATGAAACTACAAATGTGAGAGCAGATGTAACTTCTAATCAAGGTGAAGAATGAAACACTGCTATTTATTGGAGTAGATTTGAGAAGGATTCAAATATGTTTGAGATATGTTTATTCTTTTCTATAGTATTTTACCAATCGTAGATTTTTTTTTTTTTTTTTTTTGTACGTACCAGCACAGAAATAGCTTTCTTTTCTTTATAATGAATAATTTGTGGACAACTGAAAAATTGCAATTAAAAATTAAAACACTGATGCATTTAATAATCACATAATGTAACTTAACATGCAGTGAATGTTACGAAATGATTTTACATGGAAAGTGTCACTCAGACACAGGATATGAACCCAAGACTACGATCTGAGCTACGGTCGCTCGGTTGAAAGCTAATACTTATGGTATCTAATTAAGAATGCAGTCACCATCAAAATCTCAAATCATTTCCTACATGTACTAATAATGTGAGGTACTTCTCAGGAATCTTCTTACACTAATGATATTACACTGTTGATGTCATATCTGTATCACAATACCATGTATGTAGCAAAGTTGAGCATTTCTCTAGCATTCGCAATGTCCTGGTTTAAATATCCAGTGGCAAACTATCACGACTGATTTTTTCCTCAGTCTCACCAGATGAATGCCAGGAAAAGATCTAAAATAATAACAGTGGTCGTTTCCTTATATTTCTTTCCTGTCTGTAAACCTTAGCTGTAAATTGATTGACGTTAAACTCTATATAAAAATACTATGTATGAATTTAAGTCCACACAGTGTTACGCTCCAATTGAAATTCCTTTTATTAGTTGGCCTTTAGCCAGCTTTCGACTCAGTCCAAATCTTATTCAATAAAAGTTACATTTTCCTCTTCAAGTTCTGCAAGGTTCCGCTTCTCCTATTCGGCTGAAAGACACCCTTGAAGATATGTATAGAAGAAGAAATTCGGAAGAGACATACTGAAGATAGATAGTATGTCAGCATGGCTCCCTCTATACCTTAGACCTTCTAAGTGATACACTCGATGATCACAGCGTCGCGATATAGATTTGTCCGATTAAAAAAAAAAATATTTAAGACTTTTAGGCAACTTTGGCTCGGGAGGAATGGATGATGAGAATGAAGAAAGTGATAAGAAAGGGAAAACCCCGAGAAAACTATGCGCATGGTGTTTATCCACCACAAAGTCCACATGGAATGAGCTCGGATCGAGCCGAGGATGCCAAGCAGCAGTGATGAGCGCTCTACCACTGAGCCACCGCGGCCCTAGATTTGTCCTTGTTGCATTACCACCCCATTATTTGAATGACAGTAAATAGAAAACAGTACTACTCGTGAACAGCATTCGTTGGGAAAGGAAATGTACATCTGTGAAAGACTGAACATGCCTTACAAAACTGTGGGCAGCGCCCTGTAAAGCCCTGTTAGGCCCGATTTTCTATTAGTATATCTTCCAGTGAAAGAGAATCTGTTACGCATTTCGTTCATTTCAACGTCTAAAAATCCTCTCTTCTGGAATCCATAAAGCACACTCCATCCAGTTCAATCACACCAACTACAAGTCATCTTATCCAACGTATTGAATGTCTGACCAAATTTAGTAACATGTAATCGCTTTGCAGATAACCACTGTGTTCCTGAAATTGTTTTTTAACAACTCTCGAAATAATAATATTGGGACGATTAGTACATATAGGTTTGCAACTTGCATGGGAAAAAGTCATCTCGGCATAGAAAGGGAAAATATAGACTAAAGTAACCACGTTTTTTCTGGACTCAATTGAGAAGACACACAACTGAATGGACCATGTTGTATGCGACACACTATTATGAATGTTGTTGCAAATGCACGAATGCTTTTTTTAAGTCTTCCCCTATCGAAAGGATATGCCAAAATGTAAAATTCGTTAAGTTCACATAACCTAATGTAAATAATTGGTTTCGAATATACAAAATAATTGTTCAATTTCATTATACTCCCTGCATCTACAATATCCAAAGAGTATTCTGTATAGCTCCGAGATGTTGTGATGGGGATTTTACAAAACACGTTTTTTTTTTTTTTTT
>JAGDQP010038534.1:0-18128 GCA_022664845.1 Lepisma saccharinum
CGTTGATCACGATCCAACCACTGTCTTCACCGTTTGCGATTGTCATAACAGATCCATTTTTCATCTGAAATGACAATCCAATGCAGGAAACCTTTCCGCTTATTCCTTACGCTCAGACAACTGCACACCTTCAGATGACGATTCTTGTTGGCAGATGTCAACTCATTGGGTACCCACGGGTCCAACCTTTTCACTTTACCGATCGCAAGGAACCGCCGACTGGCAGTGATATAATGCATGCTTAACTCGTCTGCAATGGCACGAACACTTTTCCGAAGGTCTGCTTCCATGGTGTTCCTAAGCAGCTCGTCCAACATGATGTTGGTCAGTGCCCACGCGGCTCAGTTTGCAATGTTCGTGTCATCGAAAATAAATTTGACAAACCAATGGCAAATGATGAGTTTATTCGCCATTCCTGTCCTAAATGCACTGTTAACACGAAGTACTGAGGCTGCCCTTTTCGTAATCGACTCCAGCGCCTCCTACAACCGAAACTTCAAGAGCCTTGCCTGCGTCAATCATTCTCTATGTATGAACGTATCACACAATACTACAGTTCAAGGAAATTGTTCCAGAATCAAACTCATTTTCCTCGCGATTCAGATACCAGAAGAACTTGAATTTTTGAAGACAACAAAGACAACGTTCTAGAATCGGCATGCGACACATGGTAAACTACCCCACCCCGCCCTAAGAAGCAGAAGTGTATGAAAAACATAAAATAACCACCGACTCCCCTCCCCTGTCCCTTTATTCAGAAGCTTTGTCTACAAGTCAGAGACCCCCGTCGTGCGGAAAAAAAGAAGGCAAGCAAGGTCTCTGGATGCGTTTAGAAGGTCTATTCCTAAACAACAAAATTTTAAGCCTTCTTTTTCATGGCGGCGGAACGGGGCGCTTGGGTGGGTTTAGCCCCCTCCAGAAGTCTGGTCAGCCTTTCAGAAATATTTTCAGTATAAGTTTTTATAAGTGTAGAAGATTGAAAACTGCATGCCACATTTTTTAAAATGTGATAGTTGTCTGTTCTATAGGGAATTTCAAAGTACATCATAAATGATGAATTTATAGTGTTTGCTTTTCATCTTTTTTCTAAAGTTAACACTCCCACCCCCGTCGGTAAATGCTTCCAGAAAGGAAATATGACGATAGGAAAGTCAAGGCCAGGTACATATGATCTTTTCAAGAAAAAAAAAAAAGCGAAATAAACTGAATGATGTGTAGTTACAAATCACAAGGTTTGCAATAGAAGAAAATTCCATTTCCCTTCAGCCTACCACGAAAGAAAAAGAAACAACTAGTTCTCCACTTCGATTTTTATATTGAAGCTACTAGGATCGGACGGAAAGATGCATTGTGAAGATCACTGAAGAACGTTTGTATTCCTCCGCAAAACTGACTCATCACAAATAAGTTTGAAACGAAGTTTAAAGACTTGGAATTTGTACTAAAGTGTAGATAATTTTCACAATCTTTCGTTTAAAGGAACTACTTCATTTTTTGCTCAATACTCGGGTCTTTCTGGAGTTGATTGATTTTTACTTCAAGCCCAGATGAAAGTTGAAATAGAAATGATGGAATCAAAATCATAACAGTGCAAGCTGTGAACGTAGTTTTTCAGTGATGCGTATAATTAAAGCAACTAATGCCAACTTGTAAATCTACAACATTGTCAGTATATTTTTACATTTAGATTTATATTACCAATTGGTAATAAATTCTATCTGTTCCACATCTTACTCTACCATTGTTTTTCGACTTGATTTTAAAACTCCTCATTTTTTTCAGGGGGTTTCCTCGGTCACATCAGGGAAATGCCGATGTGGTACATACAAACTATGACCTGTTTTACTACCTTCCAATAACCTCTCCCTAACCTATCCTGGTGTGAACCTGAGGTGCTTAAAGGTCATAATTAAAATTAAAATTAAACCTTTTCCAACAACGTTCCAATATGTCAGCTTGCTGTTTTCAAGATTCATCACCTTTCTAATCTTCTGGTTTCTTGAAAATCGAATATAATCTTTTCTGTCACCAGACAATGAAACTTCTCCTGTTATCACGGTAACTGCTGAAGATTTTCCTCAAGTCTTTTCCTTTCTTTCTGCTGAGAGACAGTCATGAAGACAACAAGAAGATGAATGTTTTATTGGTATGGGAAAATGGAACAAGAAATATTGTGTCCAGTAATGAGTTGAAATTGTATTGGCCACCCGATAATAAATAGTATAAAGGAATAGCAATTGCTGCTGTTGATGATTTGAATTCGTTACATAATGACGATGTACTGTACCTCTGTCACGGCTACAAAAACGAATCTAAACTTCAGAACATCGATTCTGATTCAAACAGTGACGTTAGTGCTTCAAATATTGATGACCCACTGTACATGCAAGCGTTTTGTGAAGTTCGTGGGTGCTCTAAGAAGTCTTTTGCTCTTGTGTTAAATGTTTAAGTATAGTGTGTTGGCAACATTTTCAAGACACAAGAAATTGTGAGAAGGATAATCAATTATCTGAAATTCCAAAGACCAAGGTTTCATCTGTTTCTATTAAAGAACAAAAAGGAACTCTGATTCTTCAGAAGAATTACTTTCTTTACAAGAATCGCTACAAGACACGTCAAAGAAGAATCCACATCATACATACACAAGTTCAAAGCAGATATCAGACAGTACATATGTTTATGATATTGAAGCGCAAAGAAAGAAACCAGAATATTTTGAAGTAGATGGTTCCCCCACAAGAAGTGCCTCAGAATAAAACAAGCTAAGTAATGGTTTTATTATTGATAAAACCAAAGCGCCCCCTTATAAATTCAAATTATTTTATAATGTATCCAAAAGAAAGAGTCAAAGTCATAGGGACAAATGGGAATTACTAAGCGAATGCCGGGGCCTGACAGTTTTAGAGTCAAAGTCAGATTTTCTCACCGGTGTCTATATGACAAATCTAACGGTGTATGGCTTATCTCTGTTAAACTTGTGGCTACTGAGATATAATAGAGGCACAAAAGCACCAGCTAGTTTTAGAGTCATATTCAGTTTTCCTCGTCGTTTCTGACCATGAATCCAATGATAATATTAGTAGTAATAAAAGAAAAATAGCAAAATGTAACAAATTATGCTGTAGAAAGGTAATAAAATAATAATAAACGTAAAATGAAAGGAACAAGCATAAAAGAACCTATTAAAATATTTCCATATCATTCCTAAGATACACATGACTTAGGTCACAAACAGTCGTATCTCACTTACACCCCGTATCAACATCAAGATATGGAAATAATTGAACAAAAAAACGTAGCGCCTAAGAGCTTAATAAATATCGAGTGAAAATGACAGTGTATTAGGCAAATTACTGTCTCCGGAATAACAGTTTGAAGTACAGTAAAATCTTTAAATTTGCTCTTCTGAAAAGTTGGGAAAATTGAGATACGACACTTTGTGATGAGGTCGACGATATGCTGGTGTAATATAATTTCATTTTTCTCTACCAGTATTGTATATTTGGCGAGTTGCACATGAAAATATAACGTTTCATACTAAAAAATGAATAACCTAACGACTATAGTTTGTTTCTAAAACTTTTCTATTTGATTTTATTAATTTCCTCTTACGGGTTTTAATTTATTTCCTCTTATGGTTTCAATAATGGGTTCTCTTTATTGTAAATAATTTCCATATGACTCTTATATCTTATCTCCATGTGCCACTGATATCTAAAAACCAACTCATATTTCGAACTATAAAAGGAAACATAATGTCAGCGAGCGCCAAGTTCCCAGTCGACGCGCGATGCCAAGTAGCTTTACACGAAACACCAGAAAAAAGCGCACAACAATTAAATCACCATTTTCAAGACACTACTGCTTACTTACTAATTACCCCAGTACCACCAAATTACCCACGTTTGCTACGAAGAACATATATAATACTACCAAACCTCAAGTCACAAGGTTGGGGTGCTGAGTTATAAGCCCCCAAAATTAGTTTTTTGTCATATAATAAACACTCACTCACTGACATATATGTTTGACATGTTCCCGTCTAGCTAGAAACACCAAATTTGGTATAAAGGTGTATGACCATAAGCAGGTAAAGGAAAAAATCCGAAATTTTGAAAAAGTCCCCATCTTGGATCCAAAATGGCCGCCAAACCCATTGTTGTATAGAATACACAGCCTAAACCGCTGGGGCTATTGAATTGAAATTTGGTATGTAGGTACAACATCACTAATTGATTAAGAAAATATTTTTAAATTTTCTAAAAGTCGCCACCATGAATCCAAAATGGTGAACACTAAAAATCCATTTTCCACACCGTTTGATCTAGGGAAATGAAATTTGGTATGAAGGTACATATGATCACTAGTAGTTTAGAAAAATATTACAAAATGTTGAAAAAGTCATCTTGGATCCAAAATGGCCACCAAACCCATTTTTGTATATAATACACAGCCTAAACGGCTGCAGCTAGAAATATCAAATTTGGTTTGAAGATACATCATCACTAGTAGGTTACTAAAGTATTATACAATGTATCCAAAAACGACCCCTACGGCTGATGGGGGGGGGGGGGCACAACAACACCTCAAATTGTAAAATCAATAAGGGACATAGGAATTGTATAGAAAATATAATTGCTCTGCCACCTTTTTCATTAGCTACATAAATTGTTGCGAAGTGAACATTTTGTGAATGAGATCAAGTTATTTAGTGTAAAATTAGAGACGTTATATTTGTTTTTTGTTTTCAGTGAAATATCGCAAACAGTAAATGGCCATAAACGTTTGGTTTGCGCTGTATAATGTGTTACTCAATGAAAACTGTTTCTGGCCATTAACTGTATGGTTCGAGCTAAGAAATGATAAATGAATGAGAGAGAAGAACATGAAGAATAGTAATATACAAACAAAACCTACCCCTAAATAGAAAATTATATTTACAAAAAGTTGTGATATCCGAATCCAAAACACTCCGTGTCAAACCAAAGTCAAGTTCATATCCTAAGCAGTACAAAAAAGAGAGAGGTTTCAGCATATGGAAGTTGTGACACACAAAATTGGTCAAGTTCTTTCCTAAGTAGTTCTCATATAAATTTAGCTAAGTTTTATGGAACAAATTAATTTTCCTTATACAGCTTACATTACATAACTGGGATTGTTTTAAGAACTTAGCCAACTGGTCTGACAATTCTACTGGAACCTACTGAAACAATGTACTGTTCGATAATTCCAGACCAGTTGGCCAAGTTCTTAAAACAATCCCAGTCTTGTAAGCAGTATAAGGAAAATTAATGTGTTCCATAAAACTTAGCTAAATTTATATGAGAACTACTTAGGAAAGAACTTGGCCAATTTTATATATCACAACTTCCATATGCTGAATCTTCTCTCTTTTTTGCAGTGCTTAGGATATGAACTTGGCTTTGTTTTTGACACGGAGAGTTTTGGATTCGGATAAAGTAATTCCCGACGCACCCCCTTCCCCTAATTCTTAGCTAATAGCGTAACATTTTCAGCGAAGACACACCGTATTCGTTTAACAAAGTCTGGAAAACAGTCCAGCTTGTCATTTGTAAAATGTCATAAATCTATCAGCGCCGTCTCATAGCCAAAAACCTGTTTTTAAACTAAGCCTCTATACCGAAAGAGGGTTGACAATGACAGCAAGGTCACGGGAAAGTGGAAATGGGATGTACTTCTTTCGTTGTGAAACGTATTATTCCGCGTGAAAGTGGAGAGGGTGAGAGCGAGAAAGAGGCGAAGCTAGAATACTGAGAAGTTTTTTTGTTTTTTTTTAAAGAAAAAAAAATATTGTTTTAATCCGGAAATTGTAGAGAACTTATAAGAACTATTGACATTAAATTTATCGGCTATGTTCAGAAAGGTGTATATATTTGCATCTACTTTTTACAATTCTGATAACGTAAAAGTGGATTTTAAAAATCGTCATTATATAACGTCGGTATACCATTTTGCAGATTATCATAACTTAAACAATAGTTATAATCAAAATAAAGAAACTCTTCAAAAAAAAGTAAAAATGTAATGGATTTTGTTGTTCTGCAAATCAAAGCAAGAATCGCTAAAATATTCCAAATAGCGAGAAAGTTATGAGGGTAACAAAATAACATAAGGTTAAATGGAAGCTGATCAACCTGACATGTGCTTCGCAAGGCCTCTTAATGTTTTCTTGCGGCTTGCCGTGCAGAATGCCCCAGTTTGAATTCATAAAGAAAATCCACTCGCAATTATGTGTTCCCCATGGTGCACTTTCATACGACCCTGTTCAACAACACACTGCTTCCTGACTGTCTGGGCACACCTGGCCTGTTTGCTGGTCGTATACAGAGTGACCTCAGTCGATCCCTATATTGTGTTGCTGAGGCTGGTTTCTCACCAGGCGTCAAAGCGGTCATTTCATTGAGTCAGCTGGTGATTTACCTGTTGGTAACACGATTCGGAAGGTCTGTCAGGTTCCAACTTTTGTATCCGATGAAATACTTCTTTGAAGTGAATTCTTAAACGTTGACTCAGAGGATAACCACTAGGGAGGTGCAGACTACGTAATGTGCCCCTATTCCACCCCGCGTAGGTGTCGGGTGTGCTACGATTACGTATGGGAATTGTCCGTTTCTTGATCTGTTATGGTTTCATCGATGTTCCTAAATTTTGCCTGTAATTTGTAACTACCAGATTTATCCCAATTTGCTTTTGTTTCCAGAAGTTCCTTCTTTTGTTTCTCTAAATTCTCTGTACTGCAGTAATAATACATGAATTCGTCACGGAATTCGAAAAAGGTTCTGAAATATCTTCCTCTGAAAAGGTACCAGCCGTTAGCCACGTCTTGCATAGCTCTACTTACGAGGTCTAGCTTCGTAAGTTTATAAATATCTAAACTCTCTATAAAAGATGCTAGGGCAGTTAAGTATTCCCTTGGGTTCTGTCGTGATATGTTTCCATACCATCGAGGAATAGCACTGTAGTCTTTGAGTTTTAATGTCCTTTTTGGAAGTCTACTTTTGTCCTTAAAGAGTTCCGCTAGAAATATTTTATGATTACTAGATGTTCTCTTCATATAGATATCATGATAGTCATATCGGTAATCCTTTGGTCTTTCAGGAGATGATTCCTAGTTTCTTTAATAACTATTTGGTTTTGGAAATCTATCGATATGATCTTGATGACTATTGCATCTTTCTTCAGGAGATTCAATACTTTGAAAGTCGCTGTGTTCTGATTTAGATTCCTTTAATGATTCTTTTCAACTCAAAATGGTGTCAATCTGTGAAGATAATTTCGTAATCTGATTCTCTTGACTTTTTAATACCTTTTCTGTTGGTGTTACGTGAGTATTAATTTTAACATCTACTTCTAAAGATAAGTTAGAGATCTGTTCCTCTAAATTGTCAACTTTCTCTTGGAAATGTTGCTTTAGAATATCAATTTGATTTTCTAGATGTTTTTAATTCTCATCCAATTTGTTGGTGATATCAGCATACGTATTTTAAAGTTTCTCTTCGAGATGCCTTGTCATATCTTTTTGTGAAGAGAGATTAGATTTCCCTCTAGCTTTTTTGTCATAATTTGCTGCTGTAAAGAAAGTTTTTCTTCTAATTTGTTAGTCATAGCAGTTACAGATTGCTCTTGTAAGGTACGACTTTCTTCTAAATTACATTTTCTTTCTCAGTTTCGGCTTGCTGAAACTGCTGCATCTTTTTCAAATTCCCACCCATTATTTGAAGAGCATTTAATACCGCTGTAAACATATCTTCCTTTAAGTTTTCTTGTTCTTTTTCAGCTGCAGCTAAATAATCCATACGGACTAATATATTGGTTCCATTGCTTCCTTCAGGAGTAATTTTCAGATTTTATAGATAATCAAAAAGGTTAGACTTCCTCCAAAATAATGTCTTCTCTATTTCCTAGTAGTTCTTTCTTTTATAGTTCAACGCCACAATGCTGGTCGCCACATTTTATTACGAGGCAGCTGGTGATTTCCCCGTTGGTAACACGATTCGGAAGGTCTTCCAAGGTTCCAAATTCTTTGCATCCGCTGCTATACTTCTTTGAAGTGGATTCTTGAACGTTGACTCAGAGGATGATAACCACCAGGGAGGTCGAACTTGCAGACTACGTAATGTGCCGTTATTCCACCCCGCGTAGGTGTCGGGCATGCTACGATTACGTATGGGAATTGTTCGGAAGGTGGTAAGAATAAAACGATTTGCAGGGCATTCATGTTATTTAATATAATTTTATTTTTATATGGGCCAGTCTAGTAACTTTGGACTTCGATCCGTCACGATTCACTCCTTAGCTATTAAAATCCACACTCATGCCCCTGTCGGGACTCGAACCCAGGACCTTCGAGCAGTTGGCCTACCACCGCAGACCGCATGGCCACCCGGCCGGCAATAGATCATGGAGTATATAAAGTTCTCCAGAACTGCTTAATCCAGCAGCATCTTTAATGTGATAAAATTATATTCTACTACAAAGATCCTACATCTCTCTTATAGCTAATATGGCGTGACTAGTAATTGTGATTACAGAGTTTAAATTGTTAATACTGATCACAAGAAAAAAAAGGAAATAAAAAGAACTTTATAATTATGATAGATACAAAATGAGGATTGAAATAAATTAAAAAGAAAATTAATTTCGTGATTAATAAAAAAATTAGTCACTTCAACTTAAGACACCACTCACTGCTGCCATCTATGGAGCATCAAAACAAACTTTTTGTACAGTCAATAATATGTTGTAGTTAGCTATTGGAAATCTTCGAATACGCGTACATTGAAATGATTAATTCTAATTGAAATTAAAAACAATAAATTAAACATGAAGATAGAGGCTGCCACATTATTCGCACCAACCTAATAGTAAACTTGTTTTAAAATTTGTGCTTATTATGCGTTTGGCAACACTTGTAACTCACACTACCAGGACGTCACTGCTCTGGTGATTTTCGTTGCCATGACAACTCCCACATGGCAAAAAGAAATGGCGAGTAAAAGTGTTTCGGTGTTCGTGCAGCACAGACTAATTATAACATTTCTCTGCAAGGAAGGTGCAAATAGAGTTAAATTCACCAAAGACTTCGAGAACAGTTTGGTGAGTCGTGTCCTTTTCGTTTGTTCGTGTCTGAGTACTGTAAACTGTTCAAGGAGGGCAGATAAAATGTCGGCAATGAAATGTATAAAGCAAGGCTCGCAACTTGTGTTATACGACGCCATGATCGCATGGGCAAATGAGCTCATACACGACAACAGGAGAATTAGTGCAAGTGATCTTAAATATATAGCATGCATTGCGAACGCGATAAAGATGGGTAAAACCTCGCAGGATGAAGAACTCCTGTTACATAAAATTCTACCCGGAGAATCTGTTTGGATACTAGTAGGACTGAACAATGTGCATTTTATATTCAGATACGACTGCAATAACTAAATTTCTATATGTTGTCTTCAAATGAAACCCGTTCGATGACAATAGCTGGGTCAGTAATAATTTTTATATGAACTTTGTCCAGTAGATACAGGAATGTATGACAATTATTTAAATGAAATCTGTTTTTCAGAAGTAGTCGCCGTAAGCATTCAGGCATTGGTCTCATTGGGAGACTTAAAAGCCGAATGCCCCATATAGAAAAAAAAGAGGGTTTGGTCCTTGAACCACTGTTGTACGGCAGCCTTCACGTCGTCATCTGTGTGAAACACAGATGACATATGACGTCAGCATGCCAGGAAAGACCCTTCCTCACCATGGCCAAAGAATTGCAAATCTCAAGCATCCGTTGGTGAAGTCATGCTGACTGTGTTCTTTGATTATCACGAGCCATTACTGCTGGACTTCAAGGAACCAAACGAATCCATCAATGTCGAACCTTACTGTACAACTTTACCATCTTCGGAGCGCTATAAAAAACAAATGTTCTGGCATGCCGACGTCCCACGTCATTGTGTTACACGATAAAGGCCGTCTACATATTGCTCAACCGCTACAAGAGTTGTTCCAACGATTCAAGTGGGAGATATTGAGCCATCTTCCTTTATAACCCTTGCCTTTTCCCGTGTGATTTTCACATTTTCGGTCCACTGAAGAAGGCGTTGAAAGGTCGCAGGTTCACCACAGCTGACAAGGTGAAGGCCGCCGTACAACAAACAACAGTTCAAAAAACAAACCCCATTTTTATATGGGAGGCATTTGGCTGATAGTATCACAATGCAACCAGTGCTTGAATTCTTACGGCGACTACTTCTGAGAAACAGATTCCATTCAAACAGTTGTCATACATGCCTGTATCTACTGTACAAAGTTCATTACTCTCCCAGCTAATGCCATCGAAAGGGTTTAATCTGAACGCTTCTTATAGTTATAGAACAACAAAAGACACTGGTGATTTAGGAAATGCGCAACTATCTGGTTCAGGTTTCCTGAACTTAAATTAGATAAACGAGTCATCACCAAAGACGAGCTTCTGGATGCGGACCATCCACTCATTACACCGGGTTATTTTTGAACTTTTCATTCAGTTCCTCAGGATCACAAAGTAAGTTGTCTGATTTTATGTGATCATTTGCTAAAACATCTCTACTTGACTCTCAGCTGTAAAATACAGTAAATGGCAGGTGATACGGTTATGGATCACTGTCAAAAGTACGCATGTGGCTAATGTTAATAAACTGAAACGAAAAGCGAAATTTGGAAATGATGAAAGTAATTGGATTTTATTTTATGTTTCTCCCAACTTTGTTTTTCTCTCCCATTCCTTTGTATCTCAATACTATTTCGTCTGTAGACACACACAAACCTTCAAAAAAAATGCCTAAAGAAAATAGGGATATGTGTTTAGCATTTTTATTTTCATTAAAGGAGGGAAATTTATGGTTTTATACTGCATCCATACTATCCTACTTTCTTCTCTCTTTTGAAGGACAATGGGGTTTTATGAAGTTCATTTACATGGTTACAGCTGAGAACCGTAATCGTAATCGCATTATTAACTATGTAGCCAGTTTTACAAAATTTTACGGTTCATCGTTTAAGCTTTATCTCGAGTTCCTTAATATAGTGCACCACGAAAACTTCATTTACCCCAATGTCCGTAACAATTTCTGTGTTACTTTGACCGTAGGTTAGTATACATCTGAGTTTGAGCCATTTAACAGATATAAGTTTTGGATTCTTAACCAAAGTAAACCTCAACCAGACGATAAGTTTAATAGCCCGAAACATCGCTTTCTTTCCAATTTCTTAACTATAAATAACGTTAAGGCAAAGACAAGAAAACACCATAACTGCTTACAGGAAAAAAACTTTTTTTTTAATCCCTATGACACCCCTTCTACATAAATGAACAGTAAAATGTAACTTTTCTATTCTTAATGTGAAACATAGTCTAAGTGATACTGTACGTACTACGTGATTTAACTGGAGGTACACATCTCACGAAAAGAACTAACATAACGTTTCACACTAAACACTGACAATATATTTTTATCGCTTCCTTATAGAACTATGACATAAACTAACAGAAGATTACAACAATTAGGGAAGTTCACCACAGAATATTTACTGCTCTATTTGTCAAGTCGCTATAAAAGACTGACGAACTCTTCAAGGGTTTTTATGTCAATGGTAAACGATAATCACCTCCCCAATCTCTCTCATGTTATATTTTTTATACTTAATCATACCAACAAGAACATACCGGATAGCCAATAGAAAATGAATCTGAATCGAGAGGAGTTAGCACTTACGTGTGATCCTGAGGAAATCCACTTACACTAATTACCATAAAGCACCATTAAAGGTAACTTATATTTCGAGGTATTTCCTCATTTTCGCTAGTAAAACGAAGATATACAGTCTTTCTTACACGTTAGAATAACCGCAAAGATAAAGAATCCAAGATGGCAGAAGTCTACTTCAAAGACAAACGCGTCCCGTGCGTAAGTACTGTTTTGCGATGATTTTTTTTTTTTTTTCGTTGAAAAGGTAACCAGGAAAGGAGATGGAGTCCAAGAATTAATCCCGTTGGAGTCCATTGAACGAAGTGGTTCAAAGCCCATTCTACCAAAAATTGTAGATTTCGTGCTTAATACCTCACCAGCTCATTTAGGACGTTAATAAAAATTCAATCAATCAGAGAAATAATTATACAGGCAATGAAAATACTGTATACATTGGAAAATCAACGGGATCTCAAATCTTAGTTCTCGATATCTTTTCCATATATATATATATATATATATATGTGTGTGAATTATATATATATATATATATATAATTCACAGCCATATTCAATCCACTACTGGATTACACCTCTCCCGGAGGAGGGAGTTGGTCTACTGCTCCCACGCTGACCAGATGTGTTGGGGGAGGAGAGCCGAAGCTCTCAACTGTGATCGCCACTGTATTTTATTCACAGCAGCTCCCCAAATGCATCACGATGCTGGGTGGGCACCGTTCCAGACCCTCTCGCTTTTGAAAAAAATCACTTGGCAGATCCGGGAATCGAACCCGGGACCCCATGATCAACAGTCAGCGACGATAACCACTAGGCCAGCAGAGCGGTCAATATATATATTATGTCGTCTCCTTCCCTGACTACTATACATTCCAACAATAGTGAACAACGGAGTAGGTAGATGGGGCATTCGAACGAAAAATACACAAAATGTGACTTATTAAAGAAAATTTGTGTCAATTGTCGAGAACTAACATTTTACGTCGTTTAACATGTAATGTCGATGTATAGAAACGCAATGTTGAAGCACGAATTTGTCGACTCGTAACAGGATTAAACGAAATTACATTTAGTTGCAAGTCTGTAACAGTATGACATGGATCAAATATTATATTTTTATATATTGTTTATATTTGACATCAAACCCTTCTTTGCCATAACAGATCTTACATTATCGAGTTGCTTTCCTTCTTAGATGGAAAGTATCCACCAGTGCACAAAGAATATTGCACAATGTAATAAATGGCATACTACTGAAGCTATTAAACTTATATGTATTAAACGATAATCCCTTACAACTGAAACAAGGTTGGGCACAGGTGATGCAATGCTGGGTTATTCAAATGCCACAATATACCTTTTTGTTTCCAAACTAGGATGGAAATCAAATACTGATCATATGGTAATGTCACGTAAAAAGGCAGTATTTTAATTAAATGTACATTCAAATACACAGAAAACGTAGATGAAAACATTTTATGAGTAAAAAAATAGAAACATCTGGCAACACTGAAACAAGTTATATAATAATTTGAACACAGCAAATATTCTTTTTAAACCTGCGCTGAATACTGATTTAGTATTGCCATACTTCGCAAGTTTAGAGATTTTGAAGATTTTTCATCGGTCGTGTCTATGAATCTAGACGTGTACGTTGTGCAAATCTTTTGTACTCCAGTGGGAATTTTAATCATTACTCGAGGACCTTCCCCTTTGGCACGACAGAGAATGCTAACAATGCATTACATATGACGTTTAAATATCTTCAAGAACACGTTTATTAATTTAGCTATACGACAAGATAATCAAAAGTAATTTAGCATTAAATAAGTTGTCGAATTTATTGGATAAAGGAAGTATCTACTCAATACTAAAACACTTACCATTCGTTTAATCAAATAACGAATCTTGTCTTTCCTTTCTGGGTCAGTCTCTTGTTTCAGCTCTTCTTTCAACTGTTCTTTTTCCTTTGCACGCACTTCACTTAAAAAGCCATAAGCGGATTTAAATGCCTGAAAACCAAAATACAATTTATTACTTTTTCTGTTCGACAATTGAATTTCAGCTAAAAAAAAAAAAAAAAATCAAAATATGCACTACAAACAGTAGTTAAATAAAAATGAACAGAAATATCGAGGCCTCACAAAAATGTTTCGTTTTCACAAATTAATGGAAATATACAGGAGAAACACCCCACATCAATCAAAGTAGGAGCCACTTTCAGCAATTCATCATTCCAAAGGTTGTGCATTCAACGTCGATAAACTGCTATGGTTTGTTTTCAGAATAAGAAAAGGGCAGCCTCAAATAGCATCCAGTGAATGGAGATATCAATCAAAACTAGAAATGGCGAGAAGGAAGTATTTTGGGTGATCTAAAACTTATTAGCCCAATCCAATCCGTTCTGCTAGTTTATTCGTGATATGTGCGATTTCGCATTGTTACGTAAAAACATGACACTGGCTTTCTCTATTTCCAAATTGAGTTACTGTTTTCATTAATCTGAAATGTTATTAACATCTTAAACGACTCTATGAGCTACTAAAACCAGAATCTACATATTTTGTTAAAGTCCGCCTCAAGCATGATCAACAAGTATGGACCTGAGAACATATACACAGAAAGTGAAGGTATTAACTATTCGAATAACCGCAGACGCTGAGCTGCTGTGTTCAATTTCAGTGATTTTTCTGCACAGGTATTTCACCAACAGCTATGGTCTATCGTACTGTCAATAAAACTTTTCCGATGATATAAAAGAGGGTTTTGGGACTTTCCTCGGAGCGTCTGGTGACTCGACCACTGTCAATACACTCCATTTTTATACACAAAAGCTATACCAGTTATAACGGATTGACTTTCATCACGTCACGTAACATGTCGTTACAAAGATCTCCTTTCCCTAGAATCATTTCTTAAATTTACGCAGCTTTTCGAAACCAATCATGTCATGTCAAGTAATACAGTACCCCCAGGTAGCTGTCACAATACCATATTCATCAACCATATTGTGCCCTAGCCGAAATTACTGTACCAATGTTAGTCGCATGTTATTGTGTTGCCCACTGTCCAGCATCTCTTTGGATTTTTTCCTCCATGGGTCTATGACTACAAATGTTACCTGATTGCAGTACGTGCTCATTGCAACTTGATTCACAACATGTCTTTTTCAGCCAGATCATCTTTCTTAAAGAGTTAAGTATTTCTGCAAAGTGAAGTAAACCTACACTAAACTCAATCAATACTAATAAACAGTTTGAATTATAAACAATGCAATGAAATAATGAGATATAAGCTTTATTGTAGCCTACAAACATACAATTTGGAAATGTACGCGTACATTGTTAGAAATGAATACAGGTTTGAACGAATACGTCCGCAATTAACAGCAAATAAACAACAATGAATCAAATAAGACAGTTGTTGTGTCTCCGATTAGAGATGACTGGTTTCGTTTCGCATTTAACATTACTTCCCATCCCCATATGTGTGAACTACTTGCACATGTTAATACTTTTCACCACATCTTTTCTGTCACCACACACTCGCTGTCCTATATTGGCCAAAGTGTTATCTGTGTTTCATCGAAAAAAAATACTCACTTTTTGCCAATTACCTAAACCCCAATTAAGTTACTGGTCATTCATCTTTTCTTCATTCAATGGTGACGAGCTATTGGCACACATCGTAATGGATTGTATGACCCCTTAGTTGGCCTCTATGGAGACGAGTTCCTATTGTCTAGGTCTATAACGGGATGTCTGATACTCTCACGTACATTCGCGATTTTCGAGCAGTCGAAGTGAGTTACCTTATTGCTGTTATTTGCATATACGATCCTTACGTAGTATTGTCAGTCTCGGTCAACCTTCCCTCCGTTTATCACGCACACCACTGGTATCACTGTACCTTTGCCATGTTCTTGACTGAAAAATCATGATGATTATGCTATTTCTTCTACTGACGATCGTATGCATCGTAGACACCATTATCTGTCTTCCTGGTCACTGACAGCGTTTAAGCTACGGTAGAAACCGATCACTGGCAGAGGCATCTGATGTTCTGGAAACAAACGACAGAAGCGGTGTGTTTGGCTGCTGTGCTCTATATTGCTTATGCAGCACTACACAATGCATTCCCATAGGTTGCCTAATATCACACTATCCAAACTTTTTGTGAGAGGTGTATAAGATTATGATCTATGAATTATAAACAATTTCCAACTTACTCATTTGATGGGTTTTGGTGATGCGGACTGAGGTATTAAAACCCAGCTGCAGCTCTAAAATAACATGAACAGAAAAAAAGCCCAAAAGTTTTAGAGTAACTAGAAAAGTCCCTATGGAATCATAATCTTGAAATGAGGGCACATCTTTTCAAACCTATCGTAGGATGACAAGAAAGAAGCACGTCGTTTTCTGTTTTGGAAAACAAGCACAAATGGAATTACAGTGTTCCAGGTAATGAAGTTCTATTATAACCAAATATAAACTTACCCTTTCATTGAATTCACCACACAAACTATCGAATCTTGGATCGCGAACGACAGGAGTCTTTACATGAACTATTTCTCGATATCTGGGTACAGGAATTTTAGCTGACATTTCTCTTGGCCTGTAATGATAATTAAATTTACTCAACAAGGAAAGTATTTACAGAATTCATCTATTTGCGTACAACATTCCACATCCACTTTTCATTTAATATGGCATATCGGTGTATTCGAGTATAATAATCTAATCTCCAACCAGTTTCACTTACCAGAACGGAAAATCCACAGTATATATTTGATACTTACTGACCAGAAGACTATGCTTGATCCCAATACATACATCAATTCATAGGATAACTACCAAATACATTGTTGGTCCTCAAATCCATACAGTTAAACCATTGTACATCAAAGATTCCATGAATCCGTTTGTACCTACACCAACAGGCAGAGATATCAGTTAATTATTTAAGAAAAAATAATAAAAGAAATATTGAACGGATACGTGAATGTGAAGAACACTACAGGAGAATCAATCGCTCTTGAAATTGATATTTTGAACATAAATCACTTTAAAAAATAAAAAAGAAAGAAAATATTCTATTTTACTTCAAACTTTTCAGAAGTGAATTCATATATATATGTATATATTGGGATTAAGCATACCCGACTATGAGAAATAGTTATTTAATCTAAACACATCACGTTTCATCATGTTCATAAACAAAGTCTACCCGGTCAAACTGCTAAAACAGATTTAGAAGACACACATGCTCTAGTCTTGCTACCGGTCATTGTGACTGAGGTTTTCCAGAGCTTCCCTAGTTTTACTCTAGTACCTAGACAAATATCCTGGTCGCTCCGTTCCTTTCCTTACTCAACGGAGAGTGTAAAGCATTCACTAAAAGGGGTCTTAAGCTAATGAAAAGACTATAAATAAATAAAACTTTTGTTTAAGGTATATGAACATTTGACTGGATCCTATAAAGGAATGCTTTTTAACATTTTTATATTCAAGGACTGCACCAAGACAGGAAAAAAAAATCACGGACTAGCACACACAGAAAGGGAAAATACTGACCAGAAATGCAGAATAAAAAGGCAATTTTTCACTATTTACTTTTAGTATTTATTGTTAGTAATTCTAATATTATAGTATTGTTTAGTATTTAGTACCATTTTACAACAATTTAAATCACGAAACTCTACACATTTTTCTTTCGTGTAAAAGATTGAAGCTTCTCTTAAGAAGAGTATACATATGGCATTTACTAAAATTATTATATTAAGTAATTATTTCTTTAAAAGATTATGTCACAAAACTTGTAAAATTCCGAACACATACGCACTAACAATGTTGTTAGCTACAAGAGAAGATAAAATGGGTTGTAACAGTACTGTGGCTTACACCCATACCGAATGTTGCTAGTTATTTAGCTACATAGCCACCTTATATTTTTAGAAATTGTGAAAAAATTTCGACTTTTCCACAGCTAACAAAATGTCTAGGAATTCTACAATGGGCGAGAGAAGGGTCGATTTGCAGTTTATCTCTTGTTTAAGCAATGCCAATACATCACTTTCTATTTATTGTTAAAAAGAAAAGTAAATGTTACGTTTAATTTTTAGACTGCCAAAATGAACAATAAATGCACTACTTTGCCGCGGATTCAAACTTGCTGCTATAGAACTTCTCAGGTGTTAACTTCCATAACTTAAAAATATTATTATAGCAATGAATCAGTGAAAGATTGAAAAGAAAGCAAAGGAAGTCTTTACCTTTGCATTAGACACATAATTATGTATACAGAGTGATTCAGGACCTCTGGAACAAACTTCTGGAGGTGAATCCTCATATCAAAACAACAAGAAAAAGGTTCA